>PVKU01005913.1:0-113904 GCA_004027475.1 Anoura caudifer | reverse complement strand
TTTCTTCCTTCTGGTCCACTCCATTGATTTGAGTCCCAGTTTTCCTCCCATCTCTGTTGGTTCCCCATGCATCTTTCTTCATTTCACTTATTGTAGCCTTCATTTTTTCATCTAATTTGTGAGCAAAATCAACCAATTCTGTAAGCATCCTGATCACCAGGGTTTTGAATTGTGCATCTGATAGGTTGGCAATCTCTTCCTCGCTTAGATAAATTGGCTCTGGGGCTTCG
The DNA here is from genome assembly GCA_004027475.1 of Anoura caudifer. Lineage (NCBI taxonomy): Eukaryota > Metazoa > Chordata > Mammalia > Chiroptera > Phyllostomidae > Anoura > Anoura caudifer. The sequence continues at coordinate 113,674 of PVKU01005913.1, read as the reverse complement.
ATTTGTTCTCCGGTTTGAGCCATTTTCATTTCTGGGTTTTTTTTTTTTTTGGTCTAGTCATGGCTGTTACGTGGTGAGGGGTGGAGTCTCAGGTGTTCCCCAGGGCAGGACAGCCCAGTCGCTGGGTAGTGACGCTGTATATGGGGGCGGGGTCTGAGAGGAGACAATGGCGCTTGCTCCGCTCTCTCTCAGATTCCAGTCCCTTTCACCGCTTCCCCTTTACCTGGATTATCTGTGCATGAATGTGGGACCACCCGGTCAGCCAGCCGCCTTGTGCGGCCTCACCACAGTTGCCACCCTGTGCACCTGGGGGCTGCCAGCCGCTGCTGCCTGCGAGCCCGTTGGCACCTCCGCTTTTTCCTGCTGCGACTCCGCCCCTCTTACCGGTTGGATGAATCATTGTTGGACTTCCAAACAGTTTGATTTTCTGAGTTCTGGTTGTTTTCTTGTTTCTAAATCTTTGTTGTCCTTAATTTTGGTTATGAGAAGAGGCACAGTGTGTCTGCCTACGCCTCCATCTTGGCCGGAAGTCTGTTCATTTGTTTTTAAGTGGAAACTGATCTTTAGAGATCAAGATCTGGGTGCAAAGTGTGCTCATTACTATTGGGGTGTCACTTCTCCCAAGCCCACTAGTGAACAGAACAAGAGTGAGTGAGTGTGTGTGTGTGTGTGAGAGACATATATGTGATGTTCATGCGTGAATGTGTATGTGTATTTGTATCTGTATCACACATACACATAATGCATCCACATCTATATTTACTACTGTAGTTGTTTGTTTACCTGGAAAACCATGACGTTACACCGATATTCCCGACCCCAGCCTGCCACTGCAGGATCCATTCTGGTTTTCTCCCTTTTCCTCTTTGCGACTCCGTTCTCCCACAGGGACAGTCCTGGCTTTCGATACCCTCATGGCACACGTAGTCACCTTCCCGCTGTGTCACTGGTATTCCAGGGACACCCTTTGCCGCTTCCTTCTTCCCCCTGCTCAGAGTTGACACTGTCCTCAACTGGGTGGACTGATTGGACTGAATGTGGCTGTCTCCTCAAAATTTGTACATTGGAACCCTAACCCCCAATGTGATGGTATTAAGAGATGGGGCCTTTGGTGGATACTCCCTGTAGTTGAGGTTATCAGGGTGGAGCCACCATGGCAGGGGTCGTGCATGTACAAGAAGAGGCACCAAAGCTTCCTCTCTCTGCCATCTAAGGACACAGGGAGAAGGGGGCCATCTGCCAGCCAGGAAGAGGGCCCTCCATGAGGACCAGACTTGCTGGCAACTTGGTCTTGGACTTCCCACCCCCCAGAACGATGAGAAATAAATGTCTTGTTGTTTAAGCCACGCAGTGAGCTCAGATAGGCTCTGAAACCCCCTGCTGAGCTCCCCCCACCTCAGATTTCCTGCTCATCCCTCTTGGGATCTGACATCCCTGGTGGGTGGCCTCCTTAGCTCATAGACTAGATGGTGGGTGCCCCCTCATCACTGTACCCTAGGCCACTGCGGTTCTCCCACCTTTGCATAGATGCCTGCCTTGCTCCACCCCACGGAATTGGCTTAGTTTTTCAGGAAGGGTAAGGGGGAGAGCCATAAGCCAGAGTGGGGGCTTAGGAACCCAGTACTCACCATCCTGGCACTTCCAAGTGCCAAGTGGAAATTTGAAAATCCAATTTGAAAATCACTGAAGTAGCAAAGTGGAAAAACTGCATATCTTCAAGGTAGCGGTCAGCAAACTATGGCCCGTGGACCAGGTCTAACCTGTGGCCTGTTTTGGTACAGCCTGTGAGCAAAGAATGCGTTTCACAGTTTTTTAAAGTGTTGTGAAAAAAGGAAACCACAAAGTAGTATATGCAACAGAGACCGTGTATGGCCTGAAAAACCTGAAATATTTACAATCTGGCTTTTATATAAAAAGTTTTCTGGCCTCTGTGCTAGGGGATTATTATTTCTTAAACATCATTTCTTAAGACTAGACTTTTGATTTCCAGAAAGCCAGTTGGGGGAAGGTAGAAGTAGGAAAAGGTGAGGATAAATGGTGATGGAAGGAGACTTGACTTGGAGTGGTAAACACACAGTACAACGTACAGATGATGTGTTGTAGAACTGTACCCTCAGATACATGTGCTGGGTGGTGTTAAAGACCCGGTCCCCAGGAAAGGATGGAGCCAGTGGCTCCCACCCAGCCCAATGGGCTCCCACCCCTCCTAAGCCCGAAACTTGGCCCCCACCCATTTCCAGGGACCCACATCAGCTTTCTCCCCCAAGATCCCCCCAGCTCCGGGATATGCAGAGGGGAGACTGCGGAACACCTCAGAGGTGTGTGGGTGGAAGAGGGGAGAACTGGGGAGCTGATACAGTGCACCTGAAACCTGTATGATTTTATTGATCAATATCACCCCAATAAATTCAATTAAAAAAATAATACTAGACTTTTGACTCGGGAAAAACTTTGGGTTTTTGATATTCTGTATTGTCAGTTAAGTGCAGACCCATAGACTTTCAAAGGGAACTGGCCAGAATGTAGTCTTAAGATTTTCTAAGGCAAATTAAGAGGCCTAACCAAGATTCAGACCTTAACACATGGTGTGACCCCTGCACTTAGATGACCTTCCTGTAAATGTCCTGCATTCTGAAGTTAGGTGGATGGCCTGCCCCTGCTGTCTGCTTTTCGGAGGGAGTCAGGGTGCCCTGCCCCTCTGGTACGGTGTTAAGCACATTTCGGCTTCGCATTTCTGTGTGTGTTTATCCCCCTCTGTACTTTGGTTCCTGGTGGGCGGGCACTGTGGTTTACTCTTTATTGCCTGGTATTCATATTTACTAGAACTTTCTTAATTTTTTACTCTTAATGTTGACAAGACAGTTTTTTTCCCCTGTACCTTTTATTTTACATAACCTTGATTTCCTTACCAAAATCCTGCTTAGTATATCAAATAACAATACTTGAATTTACTATAAGTATGACATTGTAATGCTGGCCTCAGAAGCAAGACTGTTTCATTCACTATTTCATCCATTCATTATTCAAATAACAGTTAGTTAGCTCTTGATCTCTCCTGGGCACTGTGCCCCTCCCTGTGTTTCCACAGTACCCTGCATTTGTCAGGAATAAGTACACTGTAGTTTTCATTGACCCTGTGTCATTTCTGCTTCCTTTCCTGGAGAGGGGCAGAGAAAATACATTGGCAATGCTTACATTCCCAGTACCTGACACATTACAGAACTCCAAAATGACGGGTTTGAGTGAATGAGGGAGTGCCTGAGTGAATGAATATGCAAACCGTGCTAGGATCAAGGGACGCAAGGACGAATAAGCCACTTTTTTATGCTGTCTTGTTGTATTCTCTTTACGAAAGTATTTTGAAAAACAAGTGCATGACATTTGACCCGCCAGTGTTGGAAGAAACTGAAGTCAGAGAGACTTGCGTGAGGAAGTAGGGGGCGTGAGGACATGGACTGGCAGGTTGTGCCAACGGAACCGGTTCTGGCAGCTGCCACAGGTCCAGGCTGCAGCAGATGGAGGAAGCTTCAGGAGAGGAGAGGCAGTTGGGACTCAGGATCATTACCCATGAAAAAAGTGCACATTTGAAAGTGCATCATTAGCATAAAAAAGAAGCAAGAATAAAATATATGCCCCAGAACTTTCATGTAGAGTGCTCTGTGACCTGATCTGAGTCTAGTATAGACTCTCTTTGTTTGGTTTGGCTTGTTTGTTTGTTTTTTACAATTGATCCACTGTTATTTTTCTGGGATAGTTGACTGCGGGGCCCTTATTGAAGAAGCACAGAGCAATCCTTGCTCATTTTTGTTTCTTTTTTTCAGGTGGTGCTCAGCAATGAGAAATAATTTTTCCGTGCTTTATTTTTATTGCTAGGGAGCCAAAAGAAGGAGGTGGGCCCCTGGAGGTCTCCGTCACTCCATCCTCCGTCCTGCTGAAAACCCCTGGAGGCTGCACGGAGGTCCGGCTTCCAGCAGAGGTCAGGCTTGCGCCTTCCTCCAGCTGCGGGCTGCAGTACGTGGCCGGCGATGGGCTGCACCTGCGACTGCGCGCGCGGGCAGGATGCTGCGCAAGTGGGTAACGCTAGCGCTCCCGTTTCCGCGTTAATGTTTTCCGTGTAAATGGAAGGTGATTTTTTTCCTTTAAAAAGCTGAACTCTTCTCAGGTGAAAATAGCTGCTCATCGGTGGCGTGGAGAGAGCTGAGAGCCGAGAGGATCTAGGTTCTTTGCCAGCGCAGAGCTGAAGGTGTCACTTAACCTTTCTAGGGTTTTGTTTTGTTGTGGGGTTTTTTTCTCCCCTAATAGACTTTTTTTTTTTTTAGGGTAGTTTTAGGTTCACAGCAGAACTGAGCAGGAGGTGCGAAGATTCCCTGTACCCCTGTTCTGTCTCTTTAACTGTAAAATTGCATGGCTCCCAGAGCCCACATGAAGAGTAAATCACAGATGGTTTGTGCAAGACCTAGTTTATTTTAAAGCATTTCGCAGAAATTCATGAACTCAATGAACATTGCTTTGCACTATGCTAGGACTGATCTAGGTTCTCGGGATAGGAAAGTGAACAGTCTGCCCTCAAGGAGCTTCCGTTCTGATGGGTGGGAATCGACAATGACCAAGGTAATTGCTTGGATACAGAGAAAAGCCCTGTGGGCCAAGTAAACCAGAATAATGGGACGGGGAGTATCTGTGGACAGGTGGAGAATGGTCGGGGAAGGCCATTCAGGGGAGGTGATGTAAAAAAGATTTTTTAAAAAATCCTCACCCAAGTACGTTTTTTTCATTTCTCTTAGAGAGAGAGGAAGGGAGAGAGAGAAGCATCTATGTGAGTGAGGAAAATCAATTGGTTGCCTTCTACACATGCCTGGACCTGGGATCATAGTGTCTCCAGACCAGGGATTGTACCAGCAACCTAGGTACGTGCCCGGACCAGGGAATCAAACCTGCCATCCTTTGGTTATGGGATGACGCTCCTACCCACTGAGCCACACCGGCCAGGGCAAGGAGGCAATATTTGATCAGAATGATGGAAATGATCCTATCCATGCAGAGACCTTTTCAAACAGAGAGAACAGTACAAATAAAGATTCTGCAACTGAGTTGGATGCATCATTTGATTTTGATTGTGGCTACGCCTGTCACATTTCCAATATTTTGTACTGCCACATTGATTCATTAAGGTAGTAGAAGTGTTTCTCAGAATAATTTATTGAATAAAATGATTAGTTATTGCATCTCTTACCATGTAAGTAATATATTTTGGAGGATTAAAATGATGTAAGAATGGGGAAAAAAAAGGCTGTAACAGACTGATATTAAGCTCATTAGCAGAGGAGGGTGTTAGGTTTCCCAGCTGTGCCCTCAGACTTCACTGATGACTGGTTTTCACTAAGCCTTTCATCTGAGCTGCGTGGACCCTAGAGGTGGGGTCGGCCGGACTGTTTCAAAGGGCCATTTCAGAGATGGGAGCATACCTCGGTGCCCCTGAGTCTCCTTGCTGGCTTTTTAAAGGAGAAAGAAGATGGAGGGAGTTTTGTACCTTTTTTGCTGCAGAGTAATTTTGCTGAAGGTCTGGATTGATGAATCACTAGTGTGAGTTGAGTAGAGTTAGTTTTAGGGATAAGAGGTAGGGAGAAGAAATGTCATGGAGATTAAATAGTGCTTGGCATAAGATAAACACTAAGAATGACTGGTAGAATATTCAGGGAAAGAAGACTGGGTCACGGAGATGGGAAACACACTAACAGACCCCCTGACTGTACCTCTTAGTAGGCAGAGGAAGTGGTGTTTCAAGGAAGAAGCCCTGGGACTCTGGCCCGAATCAAGCCATCACCTTCTTCTCTTCAGCAATGATGAATCATAAGAGTAACCACAGCAGGAATTTTTTTGTCCACATGTAACTTGGGAAAAGACAGTCATGAAAGCCACAGTGGGCTGTTTTCAGATCTGCTAGTTCCCTGAGACCACGATTTTAGGTCCCATACTGAGAAGATCTGAGACCTTTCAGACACAGAATTGGTTTACTGCCTCCCCATATTCTCTGACAGTTAATATGCAAATGGCAGAACCTGAATTATCTAAAAATATTTAAAATCAAACATTGTTTAGTTTTGACTGGAGGACAAAATAAATGGACTGCTGTGTGTCGGTGTACCTACTGTTTGCATTCGTTAGTCTCCCATTTCTTTATATTTTTTAAAACGTGCTTCCCTGAAATACCCGAAAAGAAAGGCTTTCGAAGCCCTGTTCTGTGGTGCATGAAAGGGCTATGCAAAACGGTCCTCAGCGCTTAATTGCCTCGATGCTTTCCACACAGTAAGTGCTGAATGAGCAAATATCAGACAGATGCATGCTGATGTGAACTTGAATCAGAATGTACTGTAGGGAGTGAGTTTTGAAATTTTTAGCATTCAATTGTGATTCAGGGTTTTTACAAACCGGACCTTTCAACGGTAAGAACCTTCTTCTAAGGACAATAGTAAACGTACCGTTCTACTGTTTTGAATGTACCCGAGGTCTGGTCATGACCTTTACATGGAACCTAAAGTCTGATACAGCGCAAGCGTTAGGATGCCCCTTTATCAGAAGGTTCTGACTAGACCCTGAGCCAGAGGATCATGCTGGGTGACCAGCAGAGGGAAGTGTTTCACTGAAAATTTGTGTACTGGTTCTGAAAATATTTTGGATGCCTTACCCAGGTCTACTTAATTTTACAATACATACCAAGTAACATAAACCAAATCTAAATTGCTTGATTCTGCCCTGGTTGGTGTGGCTCAGTGGTTGAGTGCTGACCTCCAAATCAAAGGGTGGCCGGTTCGATTCCTAGTCAGGGCACATGCCTGTGTTGCGGGCCAGGTCCCCAGTAGGGGGCAGGGAACAGGCAACCACGCATTGTTGTTTCTCTCCCTCTCTTTCTCAATCCCTTCCCCTCTGTCTAAAAATAAATAAATAAAATCTTTAAAAATAAATAAACAAGTAAATAAATTGCTTGATTCTAATGGACGTGACCTCATTTCTTTAGATTTTTTAAAAAAAAACATATATTTCTGCGTGTATGTGATTTTTCTCATGGGGGCAGGGGGGATGAAATTTTTTTTTTCTCCATGAATGAAATAAAGGAAACTAAGCGAACATACTGCCTTATGCCGCGGTTCACATAATGTGGGCAACGTGTATTTTTCAACAGCTTTAATCAGAAATTGAGTTTTGCTGTTGGAAAGATTGAATTCTTTTTAGGAGCCATTTCATTCTCAGGAACCTGTCCAATAAAGACCAGTGTCAGGATTTATTTTGTTTGCACATACTGGTAATATGCTAGAGTGGACATAAATATTGTTTAAATCAAATTAAACCTAAATTTAAGAGCTTTATGTACCAGCAGTCACACGGATGCAAAAACTGTGCCTCAGACATAGCAGAAGAATGCAGAGCATGGTGAAGCTCCGAGTAGTGAGCCGGGTGTGAGAGACGCTGCCCCTCTCCCCTCGTCGTCCCTGTTGGCATTTGTGGAATGACGAAGTGCCGGCGGGTTACGTGAACAGTCTGGGGCAGTGCCTAGCTCTGAAACGCTGAGCAAAATCTGTTGTTCTTAAAAACACTTCACAGTATTTACTTCTGGTTGAGTCATCAGGTACTACTAATTAAATGTGAAGATCATGAGCAGTAGCGATCGATGGCAATTTGTCGTGGCTATTAAACTCTTCTACATATGTTAACACATTTGTTCCAAATCTCTAAGGTGTCTGTTTCTGTTGACTTCCTTTAGATCTGATTTCCATGTTTGATCAAAGCTCACATACCCGAGGCTGCTGCACATTTTATTGCCAATCCTGTGGTGAAGCCGTAATAAGGGACAGGTAAGGGGTGTGTTCTACGCCGGTTGGTTCCGGGCCTGGCAACGGTTTTCTCTGTCCTATCAGAACTTTTGAAGTACCTGCCAAGGGAACAGTGTACGGCCCCAGGGTGAGAGCCAGCTTAACGTCACTTTGAACAACATCAACCATAAGGCTCCCCAGCAATCGCAAAGCAGTTGGTTCTTCTCGGGGTACAAAGCGGAACAGTGGGGCGCTTGCTATGATGAAGGGATGGTTCTCTTGGTGGAAGAGTCTGCTGGTCCCTGAAACATCTCTCTTTTGAAAAAAAGACACGGGGCGTACCGCAGGTGTACCGTGTTGGCGAATGAGGTTCTTCTCCACATTAAGTGAATTTTCTAAGTAACAGACACTTTTGCAGCACAACTTTTTATTTGAAGTATTTCTGTTAGTGCCTTTCTAAAACCCGTCTCCTATTTCTCTGCTTATTAAAGCAGAGCATATAGAGAACACAAATTAACCTTTTCTTGGTGATTAGGTTAACCGTGTAACCTGTTCTTTCAATGTGCTGTGATTACCCCACTGAGAGGGAAACAGCTCTTTGTTTCGCCCTTGGCATTCCCTGGTTGTCTGTAATTATTTTCCCATCTGCTCCCCGCCTCCCGTCAGCCTCCTTGGTTCTGGGCACAAACCCTTGCCCCTGAATTTTCAGCTTCCGATCACTCATAAGCTGGAAAGACGGTTGAAAACCTCATTCTTCTGAACAGTATTTATAAAAGATGATCCAGAGTTCTTCGACAGGTGCATTTCCTCGGGGACAAGTGCCTGAGACTTGCACGCGAACGGATCCTTCGTATCTGAAACCCGCTGCCCTTCCAGGGCTCCTTGTCCCAGGGCAGGCCACACCTCTGCCTGCATCCTCAAGGTAGAATCCTGGTGGTGCCTGCTTGGGTTCCTCCCTGTCCCCCGCTCCTCCCCACCAGGTGTAGTCAGTCACTAGGTGCTTTTGCTCCTTCCTTCCCTGCATTCCCTACAAGTCCACTGTCTTCCACCCCCCAGTGCTCCTCCCTCAGGGGAGGCTGCTGTCTTCTCACCTGACTGCATGTGTTGCCAGCCCCTTATCTGCTTGGCCTGCCTCTGGGTTCACTTTGTCATCACTTCTACACTTCTGAGGGGTTGTTTGCAAATGCAGTTGGCCCCCTGTTCAAACTCTTCCGTATCTTTCAAGGTAAATTTTGTGAGACCTTAGCATGCCGTGCTAGTCCTTTCCACCCTCTTGTTTTAGCCCTTTTTTCTCAGCCTCCTTCCTTGTGTCCCAAGACAACATGCCCTGATTTGCACACATTCTGCGCACAGCTCAGCCTGCCTGCGTCCCCCAGCCTCCCCATGCTGTTCTGCACCGTAACCGGAGTAACGAATACTCTCTCCCTTGGAATGCAGCCTGCACCCTCACCTCCCGCTGGCTAGCCCCTCGGTCCAGCCCACAGGGCACCTGCTGCGAGGAGCCTTCCCGGAACGCTGGCTGGATGTACCCGCTCCTCTGATGCCTACTTGCCTGTTTTCCTGACTAAGCTGTAGGCTCTAGGGGTGGGGATGGTCTTATTGGTCCCTGCATCCCTTGTCCATACTCATATTTATAGTGCAGGTTACCGCAGTGGTTAGTGCAGACTCAGAAGCCAGACAGTCTGGGTTTGCATCCACCGTTTGCTAGATGTGACCCTGGGCAAGTTACACAGCCACTCCATGGCCTCAATTTCCCTGTCACAAATAATGTGGATAACCATAGGAGCTACCTCACAGGGTCGTTTGGAGGATCAAATGAGTTTAAGTGTCTGTAACCATGCCTGGCGCGTGGCAAGTGGTCAGTAGGTGGTGGCAGCTGCTGCGATTGTTTTCACCATCGTCATTTCCAGCATCAGGCGCCGTTCCTGACGAATGGTGCGCTCCCGATAAATTCTTGCTGGGTTGAACTGAATAAACGTTAGGGTGTTTATTTTGGCTTTCTTCCATTCTCTCTTGCTTGCTTTATGGTCCCTGGTAATGTCTCACGTAGACGAGATAACAAAGTTCCCTTAGTGGAAGCAGGCGGTTGTGAGCAGAGCATCCTCAGAACAGTGATCTTGGGTCAGAAATGAGCTGACTCAGTCCGTGAAGGAGTGGGGAACGTCCTTGCTAAGGTTACCAACGGACTGAAGTGGCTGCAGAGTCTGTGCTCTGTGACAGGCTCCCTTTGGTTAGCCTGAGCGGCCAGGAGGATCCCAGTTTACGTGGTGGTTTAACCAGGAAAGCTTTGCTTCCCAGTCTGTTTCAGGCTTTGGTCTCGTTCTCACGTAAAGTTTCTTAAACCTGCGCGCCTGCACAGCAATGAGGTTACCTGGTGGTTACAGTAGGAACAGGTGAAAGGCAGTGTAACAGTTTTCCCTGGTACTGCTTACACTAAAGGATACGCTTGTTCATTATTGGCTGACCTGGGTTTCATTGGAAAAGGACGATGAATATGGAAGACCTTTACCTGTAGTCCCCGTTTTCCTGTTTAAGAACTGTATCTTCCGTTTTGTGTCAGTCCGTATTATGATCTTGGCATTGAGAACCTGGGAGGGCTTAGAAGCCAACACTGAAAGACCCCAGCATTGATTCTCCTTAACCCTGACCCCTAGGCGGCCATGTAACGCAGAGGTGAGAGGGGCAGAGTGGGACCCGGGTTTGAACTTGACTTCACCACTTAGCAGCTGGGGAACCTGTTCCCATCACCTCAGCCGCTGCTTCTTTCTTTTTTAAATTCAATTGATTAGGGTAACGTTGGTTACTAGCATGTGTTTCAAGTACACAATTCTGTATCACATCATCTGCATGTGACATTAGATGCGCACCACCCGTAATCTAAACCTTCCTTCACCATGCGTTTGACCCCCGTTACCCTTTTCATCCTCCTCCCACCCCTCTTCCTCTGGTAACCTTCATACCGTTGTCGGTGTCTGAGCTTGTTTGTTTGTTGCTTTCTGTTTGTGTCCCACGCAGGAGTGAAACCATGTGGCTCTTGTCCTTTCCCATTGGACTTACTTTGCCGAACGTGAATATTCTCAAGCTCCATCCATGTTGTCCCAAATGGTACTCTTTCACCCTTTCTTATGTCTGAGTACTGTTCCAGTGTATGTTTCTACCGCATTTTCTTCATCCAATCATTTGTTAAGGGACACTTAGGTTGTTTCCATGTCTGGGCTGCTGCGAATAATGCCGTAATTAACATAGGGGTACACATATATCTTTAAAAATATGTGTTTTTAAATTTGGGGGTAGATACCCAGAAATCAACTTTCCCTTAACTAGACATAAAAAGGCCTATTTGCCAAACTTGTGAGGAGAGTTAAAGGCCGTGACGTGTAGAATATTAATGCCCAACAAGCTCTTCTTCATCGGTTCTATAAACTCCTTCCATAGCAAATTATCTTGTTTAGTGTTTCAAATCTTCTTTATTCAGGACTGTGTTGTTTAGGTGTGCCAGGGAATTGACCCACCTTCCTCCTGTTTCTTTCCGAGAAGGTAAACAGTGGACTTGACTTAGCCCTTGCCTCACTTAAGCAAGGTCGCCTGAAAGCCGTTTTCCTGTCATATGTGGGTGTGGCGTGTGTGTGCCTTTTGAACAACAGAGAAATCCTTAGTGGGCAGTTGAAGACCTAGTAGCTTCGTCCCACTGTCAGGCTGTATGCCCTGTGACTTCGTTTCATGGAGAAACCTGATTCCTCCAGTATCTGCTCTAGGATTTCATGTAGACTGTGTACACTGAGCCCAATGGTCTTATCATTTCTCCCTCGGTTATCTATCTTATGCAGTGATAAGGGCATCTTCTGTTCTTGTTAAGTAGAAAATAAAAGCAAATGTATTTCGGTATTTCAAAAAAAGGCTTGTATATGCTCTGAAGAAGTCAACTAATTGTAGACATCTCTACCAAGAAGGCACCTTGGAATGTGTTGATTTATCTGTTCCGGGAGCTCCTCCAATCGGAGCATTAGAGCTGACTTAAGATCCGCTTACCAGCTAGCCTTATTACCTGGGAACAAATCACTTAAAAAAAAAAGATTTTATTTATTTATTTATAGAGAGAGAAGAAGGGAAGGGAAGAGAGAAGGAGAGAAACATTGATTGGTTGCCGCTCACATGCCCCCAACTAGGGACCTGGCCTGCAACACAGGCATGTGTCCAGACTGGGAATTGAACTGGTAACCTTTCGGTTCACGGGTGGGCCGGTCAGTCCGCTGAACTCCACCAGCCAAGCCAATGGAACAATGCACTTTAATTCCCTGAACCTCAATTTCCTCATCTATAAAGTTAGGAGGTTGGATTGGATAAAGCCATGAGCCCTGTCAGGAAAATTCTGTGATTAGTGAACCTCATAAAGTTGTGCCTGGGTTCTGTGGTTTGTGCAATTTGAATACTGCAAGACTAATGCTCTTCCTTTTTTTTTGTTTTCCTTGTCAAGCAAATTATAGAAGTAAGGCTCACAGGACTATTTAACCTATTAAGACTCATTAATGGCTTTTAATACTTTATTAGTACCAGGGCACATGAAATCAGCTAAGTACTGTAGTCCTTTTTCTTAATTTAGGATTACATATTCTTAGCTGTTTGTTTTGGTTATTTGAAAACAAGTACTGCTTTGTTTCTTTACAACAAAATTCTTCAATTTGCATTTTTACTAGTTCAGCAGAGTTTTTCTATAAAAATTGTCTGAACAGGTACAATTTTGTATTATGCTCTTACTGAGACTAACGGCCTTAGTATCAATTATTAATAATAGCAGAATTTACCTCTTTGTGAATAGTCTCAAAAACAGCTAAATGGTCATTGTGTTTGGAGTTTTTGTTTCTAGAAATAAATTCATGTCAGACTTGAATTACATCAGTTGGCCAGATTTTCAAACATACGCCTTTTTATTTTCAATCCACTTGAAAGTTCTCCTGAGGTCTCTGGACAGGCTCTCTCTACTCCACCTGCGCCTACAGAGCTGGATGTCAGCCTAGCAACTCATGGGGTCATTGGATAATTCTGGAAGGAAACACTCAGAACGGACTTTCTAGAAACACTAGGCGATGTCAGAATATCCAGCCGGTTGATTGGTCTCCTTGACAGACCAGCTGTAGTTGCAGTCCGGAAATAATCAGGCCTGCAAACTCAGTCACTCTCCCGTGTGAATGGGAGCAAAGAAGTGAAAAGGAGTGCAGGCGAGAGCTAGACTATTGGTAATATTGCACAGACTTTTGCAATAAAATGATTGTACCTGTACGGGTCTAATCATACTACGTGCATAATGGTAATAAAACACACAGCTAGGTTCTTAGGGTTGGAAGCCTACCCGTTGGATAATGCCAGCTGAATTTATCTGAATTCCAGCAGTTTTATTTGGAGCTTTGGATATTTAATGTTATTCTTAAAAAAAATTCCTTTAGCTGTTTTTAGGGAGAGGGGAAGGGAGGGAGAAAGTGAGGGAGAGAAACATCAATGTGTGGTTGCCTCCTAAGTGCCTCCTACTGGGGACCTGGCCTGTAACCCAAGCATGTGCCCTGACTGGGAATTGAACCGGCGACCTTGTGGTTCGCAGGCCACTACTCAGTCCACTGAGCCACACCAACCAGGGCTTATTCTTAAAATTCTTAGTGCCTGCTTGATTATAATTCAATCCGTAAAAGCACTGTGTTGTTACCATTGTTATTTTCATTGATTAATAGTGGATTTTAAAGTTAAAAGGCATTTCCTCTTCTTGTCTATATGTTTAAGTTTCAAGTAAACATCATTAATTAATTTTGATTGAAATTGTCTATTTTAAGTTATTTTACCAAAAAGCTTATGCTTAAGATGCATTAAAATAACTAGCAAATTTTAATTTGTTATAAATGTGTTGTTGCTTATCTTAGGAAAAAAGCTGAGAGAAAATTCAAGAGATCATTTCACTCTTTTCCTGAGCTTCTGCAAGTTTTTATCTTAAAACTACTGTGGAAAAAAAGAGATACCTATTTTATTTTGAAAGTTCTCCTGGGAAGTAGATCAGATCGGAGTTTCGGTTTTCAATGTATATACTTTCATTTGAGCTGTAATTAAAATATACCTTTTGTTCTTAAAGGATTCATGTTTTTTCAAAATGTCAGAAAAATTCTGCTGTACACTTTTATCTTTGCAATGACATATGAATTAGTTACTTTCTTGCTCCTGAAGTCTTATGTAAATATAGTAGGATTTATTATAACTTTTATTCATTGTGATATGGGGTCAAGTTAAGTTTGAAATATCACATTTTATACTAATATACATCAAGTTTCCCAAATCTCTGTATGTCTGGGTGCAGTTTCATTTCTGTCATCCTGTATGACATTTTGACATTGCTGTCTTTTGTACTTTGTTGAGGATCTGTTTATTGGAACAACATGCAGAATGTTAAGAGACAGAGAATCTCAGTGATGGAGAATATCTAGAAGCCTGTTTAGGTCTGATTCCCACTATGTACGGGTACTTTTGTTTGCCTTATTCTTCATCTTTGTAAAAATTCAAAACTGACCTATCACTTCCCTGCTCCAAATTCTGTCATGCTTCCCACCTGTCTGTAGAACCAAGTGCCTACCCCTTAGGTTAGCATGAAAGGCCCCACACAGTGTGCCTCTGTCCCACCTTCCCAGTCTCCTTTACTGGTGTTCCGCATCGTCAGAGGACGGGTTCTACCCCAAGGGAAAGAGTGTAGATTTGGAGCCATGAACACTTAGGTTAAGATCCTTCTTCTTTCAGTGCAAACTCGATCACTAACTCTGCATGATGTTGCAGAAGTGAAGGGAACCAGGTTTGCTAAAGTAATTGTGGTGATAGAAATGTATTGCCTCAGACGCTACTGAGGTTGTCCATTCTATCCTAGGACAGTGTGGGGAAAAAAAAAAAAAATCCTTCCTTCAGTCATCACCTCTGGCTCTGTGAACTTGTGCAGATTGTTTAACATTTCTGAGCCTACCTTTCCTCCTCTGTAGGACAGGAATGCAAGTTCGTATCTTACAAAAGTGGTGGTAAGCATCATGTGGGAAAGACACGTGTGATGCCCAGCAGAGGTCTTCTTGTTTAACTGGACATGCAGGCTCACAAGAGCACCAAAGTCCACATCTCTTGCCAGCAGGGCGACCTCAGGCGTTCCTCTCAGCAGGGGTCCTGCAGCAGTTCAAACAAGCGACAGCTCACATGCCTGTATAGGACTCTGGACTCCCCCAAGACATCTCTCCAGGTCCGAAGCTCAAGATCCACATTAGGCAGGTGCAGGAGCTACCCTGGGAGGATGCCTCATGCCCCAGGTGGCCGTTATCTTGTGCAGTGAGTCTTGGCATAGTTTCTCACGGAGGGCTGCATTCAGGAAAGTCCAAAGTGTGGCACCCTCATCAGATTTGTGTGGCTCATTCATACTTCCCCCCAGTCCCGATGCAACCTCCCAATCAAGGATCATTTTCACCATAACCAATGTTGCCTAGCAATATAATTGATGCCTGTCATCTACGTGGTTTCCAGGGGAACAGAGCTAGGTGGTTAAACCAAAGGTCAGATTCCCAAGAAGCAAAAGAAAAGATTTGTTAACCTTCTTGTTTCAGTATGCAACAGACCCAGCCAGGGGCCTCACATATTAAAGTTATCAAAATATGCTTGTTCATTCCTTTAACAAGTATCTAAGAGCTTACACGATGAGTCAGGGCCTGAGCCAGACACTAGGAATACAGGGGTGAGTTAAACAGATATGGTGCCGTCTTCACCTTGTTTCTTCCGCTCAGCGCTGCCCTCAGTTCCTTCCAGGGCCTTAGAGAACTGTCCATTCTTCAGAGGTCAGAGCTCAGAGGTTGCCTCTTCTCTGAAGTCTGTGTATACTCTACTCCCCGTGCACTTTGTATGGTATTGCCCTGAGTTCGTGTTGGTTTTGAAAATCCATGAATGAATCCCCTAAAGTAATACATCAATTTTATGTCACGTGGGAATGTGTGTTTGAAGGGGCTATAAAGCTTTCCCCAAATTTTCAAAGGAGTCAGAGCTACCCCTCCTTCTCCGCTGCCCCACAAGAATTTAGAACCACTCTTCTGTTATGAGCATTTATTATATTGTTATTTTATTGTTTGTTTATAGGTCTGTATCTCCTGCTAGAACACAAGTACCTTGAGAAGGGACTGTATGTATTAATGTTTTTTATCAGCAGGATGCCTGATTCATAGTAAACTTTTAGAAAATATAGGTTAAAAGAATTGCTTTTAATATTTTTAACAGGCTCAGCAGCCTGAATAACGCATTTCCTAATTTGAAAGGGGACGTCCTTCATTGTATCAAACTTAACAAAATCTCCTTTCTTATTCTTAGCCCTGCCCTCTGGAGTTTTAAATTAAACGTCTTCCACATTGTAATTGCCCTTCTATGAGACTCATAGTTGATTGGGGAATCAAAGAAAAGGGAAAATCATTAAAAAATGAAACATTTGCATTTTAAGTATTTTAACGTAAGACATACAAATGTATGTTACTTTACTGGTATTTTATTTTGGAACCAATGCCTTTTCATTGGATAGAGCACCACTGTTGTGCGGCTTTTCTCCCGGAAGCCATCCAAGAGTCACCATCTGCAACTTCCAGTTTGGGTTTCTTTGACGTGAAATGGAAGGGCACACGTTGCTGAAGCAATCCGATACCTGAATTCTCCTAGATTGTTACTGTTTCTCCTTCTCCCCAGTGTTCTGTAGTTACATCTCCCACAGCCCACCGGTGATTTTTCTTTGTTCCTTTTTTACAGCTGCCTTTTATTTAGTTCGAAGTTTCTAGTTTTCAGAAGAATAGCAACAACACATATTTCTTTGCATCACGTAGTATGTGGTTAAACGATGTAACGAACAGCATGTGCACGTGGCACGAACAGGTCTGCGATCGAAGACCGCTGGCTGCTAGCGAGCACATGTCTCAACGGATGGGAGCGGAAGGGTGAGAGTGTCCAGGGTGCTTTGAGCATCACATGCTTACAGGCCGTAGAAGGAACCTGAGCATGTTTCTCTTTTCAGTTTTTCTCAGTATGGCTGATATAAGGGACTCCTTAACTATAAGGATGCTCTAAGTGAAAAAAATAATGGCAGAGTGGAGCTTAATTTCTCTCTTCTTGAGTGCCACCTGGACTTTCAGACTCGCGTCCAAGGAGTAGAGTATGCAAAGAGATAAATAGCTTTATTTGTAGAGAATCCTAGCAGATACCGTCTTAACCAAGTGATAGATGAACAGCACCGGTGGTGAGTCACGTTGATAGGGGGTGACCTCTGACAGGGTGTGACTCCAAGGGCGCTTTTCCTCAGTGGCGTACTTCCCCCAGTCCCGCAACCTCGGTCTAATTTGGAGAACATATCAGACAAACTCAAATTGAGAGGTATTCCACCAAATACCTGACAAGTACTCTTCAAAAATCTCAAGGTCCTGAAAAATAAGGGAAGACTGAGAAATTGTCGCCGATCAGAGGCGGCTAGGGACACACAATGACTAAGCGCAGGGTGTTATCAGGAACTGGATCTTGGAGCAGAACAGGAGGACATTAGTGGGAAATCTGGGGAAGTTCCAGATAAAGTCTATAGTTTTGACAAATCTTCTGTGGTTATGTAAGATGTTAACATTAAGGAGAGCTGGCTGAAATGTATATGAGAACTATCTGTACTATTTTTGTAACTTTTCTGAAATCTAAAATTACTCCAAAGCAAAAAATTTATAAAAAAAAATAGTGGGAGAGCCCTGGCCTGCAGGTTCAGTTCCTGGTCAGGACATATATGGTAGCAACTGATGGATGTCTCTCTCTCTGTCTCTGTCTCTGTCTCTGTCTCTCAAATCAATAAACATATCCTGGGATGAGGATTTAAAAATATGGTAGTAGGAGCAATCATAAAAGAAAGGGTTAGGTGATTTGAAATTTAAGATATCTAAACCAATTTAAAAGGTAGTAGCACCGAACAACCTATTTGTCTCAGATGATAAACAAAGGATAATATTCTTAATATAGAATATACTTTTATAAATTAATAAGAATATACTAATACTTCATTGGAAAGTAATTACTGATCACAATTCGCAGGAGAAAAATTGTGATCAATAAATTTAAAAGCCAGTTCAATCATACCAGTAATTAAAGAGTTGAAAAAAATGATAGTATCCAATTCTGAAGAAGGTAAGTGGAACAATTGCAGGTTGGTGTATAGCCTGTGTGGGAAGCAGTTTGCCAATACAGGTGTTGGGTTTAAAAATGTGCATAGCGTTTTTACTTGTACTCTCACACAAGATTATTTTCCCAAGTAAGTAATCAGCTATCTATGTAAATTTTCTAATAAGAATGTTCGTACAAGGCTTTTGATAATGAAAAATTCAAGACTTAAATATCTAACAATGAGGGAATGATCTAAAAAGTTTTGTCACTCCTATGACATAGAATGGAGTCATTAAGATTCATGATATAACTAAATCAAACAGTGACAGAAGCACAGAGTTTGTGTATATCCTCTGATCTCAGACTTTGTGTGTCCACAACTATCTCTCTTGAAAGGATGGCAAGGAAGTATACCACTGTGTACAAAGTAGTTACTTGTTCTTGGGTGGTAAGGAAAGGGTGATTTTTGTTTATTTTAAACCTCACTGTATTTTCAGAATTGTCCATAGTGTGTGTATATACTTCTGTAATCTACAGGGAGAAATAAACACTGCGAGCAACGTGGTTAATGGGTTTTTAAAAAATCTTTCATGCTGATTTAATTGAGAAAACGTCACATTTCTATTTTGTTCCGTAAAAATTTTTCTCTTTCCACTAGGAAGCTCCTTCGGGTGCTCCCCTTGCCGATGGAGAACTGGGGAGCTCTGGTTGGAGAATGGTGCTGTCATCCGGACCCCTTTGCTAACAAGCCACTTCATCCTCGAGAGAATGACTGTTTTATTGGAGACTCTTTCTTCCTGGTGAATTTAAGAAATGATCTGTGGCAGCCAAGACCTCAGCTGGCTCCAGTGGAGACGCACTGTCTTTCTTCTGAGAACCACTTTAAATTGGTAAAATATCTTTTCAGAACAGATGCTAATTTAGAGGTTGGCTTAGAAAATGGTTTCTTCAATCTTTTTCCTTTCCTTTTTTTTTTTTTTTCCTGGAAGGATTGGAATTTAGTAGGAGAAATCATACCAAAAAAATTATACAATAAAACATACTATAAGAAGTGTCATAAGAATATTCTACCAGAATGCAGTCTTCTCTCAATTCAAGGCATGTTACACAGTTTTATAAAGACCAAAAATCATTATTTTCAATTGCCTCTATTCTCTAGCTGTACTCTATTTTTTTAATTGCCATTAGAGAGAAAGAGGAGGAGAGAGAGAAATATCGACCTGGTGTTCCACCCATATCTGCATTCACTGGTTGGTTCTTGTATGTGCCCTGCCTGGGGATCGAACCTGCCACCTTGGTGTGTTGGGATGAGGCTCTGACCAACTGACCTACCTGGCCAGGTCTCTGGCTCTGCTCTATTAATATAGGAAGAACATATGTCCTTCAAGCAAAACAGCCCACAGGGGCTGAAGAAAGAAGGAATGTTATCATTTTACCAACCAAATTGCCCTGCTTTCTTGTTTTTAGTACAGTATTCCATAATACGTGTACATCTTATCCTCATAGTCTAATTTAAATTGAGATTGTTTTCTTGCTCCAGAACAGCTGCTCTGTAGTTAGGCCCATAGTCTAGACTTCTGCTCATATCATAAAAGCAGATGCCATCGAGGAAGAGGAGGAAATGGAGGAGCCCAAGCTCGGAAGTGAAGCTTGTTCTGCAGGCTCCATGTTGGTGGTTGACAACGTGAGGTTAGGTGGCTCTTACTGTCAGAGTTGCTTTAGGGAGAAAACAGTTTCCTCTTACTGTAGAGAGCAAGCAGTTTCCTGTATTCTAAGAGAAAATCAATGTCATTGATTTGGCCCTTGTGAGAAATCGTTCTCCTGATGGCAAGTCAATGCAGATGTGATTTAAAAAATAAAATCATTGCCAGAGAATTTTTGATTTTAGCATCTGATTATTGTTGGTAGGGACAAGAACAATGCATGTTAAACTTTATTTGGAGCCCATTTAATTTTTGTTATGAGACCTGAGCCACTTCAGGAAATAACCAGGAGTTGAGCAGCTCTTAGGTTGTAAGTTCATTTATAAAACTATTTTCTATTTTGAGGGAGATTAAAGTTTATCAGATAATGAGGTTGTCATCTAATTATTTATGTGCCTTATCTCTCACCATAAACACAAATCCCTTTACCTAAATGTGGTTCATTTTAAAGTATAGTATCTAAGCCTTCTATAATTTCAAAAGAAAATGGTAAGAAGTTAATGAAAATCTGTTAAAGTTATATTAAGTATGATAGTAAAATTATATTTTATAATAAATTTATATACTGATACTATATTGTTTTGTGTATTATAACTTTCATTTTTATGATTAAGGTATACATTTTAAGAAATATTTGGAGGGCATGAGTGGAAGAGGAGTAGGAACGATTAAGAGAAACCATGAATTTTAGATAAATTCTTGGACTTTATATTGAAATATATTCTTCACATTTATGTCTTTATCAGTTATAGGACGCCACTTACAATAATTCTTTTAATTGCCAACAACTATCCTTTTTGTTAAAGGAAGACCCTCCATATTCAGACACGATGGTTTTTAGTATCAAGGAAGCTGGGAAATCACTGTCATGACCAGCTGCCATTGACAAGACTGTCTTCAAGTTCGCCTAGATGGAAGTTTCACTTTAATTGCACATTGCAGCAGTTGAAAGAGTGTGCCTGTGACCGAAATAGCAACATAAATTTGGAGGGCCTGCTTAAACGCTGCTCTCAGGGCTCCTGTGGGAACACGGCTGCTCCGCGCTATTGAGAGCCTGTTCCTCACATCACCCAGTCTCGCCATCTAGCAGGGTTTTGAAATGTCACGGGGTGGCACAGCAGCCTAGTGCTATCTCTTGGGAACCATTTGGTTGGTGAGACGGTATCAGGGGTCCTCAGAAATTGAAACAGCACAAAGGAAAATAAAAACGAGAGCGGGAGGCTAATCCACTTCCGAGCGGTGATGCCATCTCTCGGATGTATTGATTTAATTAGTCACAACAAGGGCTTCGATGTTTGCTCCGTGGAATTCCCACACTATTAGGCCATTTCATTGCAAAGCTTGCCTTACTCTTTCCTTTAAGCATAGGTCAAGAAAAGTGTTTCCCTTTAAACAAAATGAAAGTGTCACACTATTTTAACGTAGAAGATCCGATCATAGAAACAGCACAAACACACAGAAGGTCCGTCACATTCCTTTCCTTCAGCATGTCCACAGAGCACAGTATATTATTTGTGCTTCTGGCAATGTGGCAGTGATGTATCTTTTGTCTTCAAAAGACACCTGCTGAAGATTTCCCTGGTTTTGCATTTGTTATCTCCTGCTCTATTTTTTTTGTGTGTCTACCAACATAAAAACTTTGTATCTTCGAACAGGGTGGTAAGGATGACACCTCAACCTTTTATAAGATTATTATTGAGAATAAGATTATTCTCGAAAATATAGCCACATTTATGACTTCATCCTATTTTTTAAAGAGCAAATGAAATTGAACTTCAGTTTTAGTATTGCTGGCAAGTATGACAACCAGCTTTAACTGTTTTTTTCTTGCCTGGGGTACTTAGCAATAATTTATCCATTTTGGTAATTTGTTTTATAAATCCACAACAGTGTCTTTTCTTATTTTCTTGGAATAATGTGTCAGACTTTGTAAACACTCACAAATGTAAACAATAGAATTATAAACTTCCGTATACTAATTATCTTTGTTCATAAAGTATGCTTTATCTGTCCCTTTTATTATTATTTTTTTCTAGCACTTTAGAGCCAATCCCAAACATTATTACTTTATGATACAATATAGGCTGTATACAATTTTCCCAATGTATTGAAAGTATACTTGACTGTCTGTTTATTTGACTCAAAATCCACACATTTGGTTGCTTGAGGTAATTTGCTTTTTATTGACCAGATTTTAAAATCCTGATTACCAGTGTCTTAAAAATGTAGAATCTTACTTTAAAAACATACCAATAACACCCACTTTTCCTGCTTCATTGAAAGACAAAGCAAAATATACTGTAAGTGAATGAAGTACGTAACAGAGTACCAGGTGAAAACTTCTGCTTTAATTAGAAAACTCCCTTCTAAGCATTGCTTCTCCAGGACATAATATCAGTTTTCAATAAAGCCCTTAGTTTTCGGCAAGCTTAATGAGGATGGTCTGACTTAACTTGTGTAAAGTAGGATAAAAAGTGTCTTTAATACCAATTTGAAACCATCCAGGTAGATTTTACTGTAAGGAAGCATGAAACTACCAAAATGTCAGACTCTACAGTTGAGCATGCCAAGCTTTTGAGCTCCCTTCTTCCTGTAACCTTGCCTGAACCTGAGCAAATTGGCGCCTGCCTTGTTTTCTAGGTTTGTGCCTTCTGACTTTCTTTTGACCTGGGACTAAACTAAGAAATACATTTTTTTACATCAAGATTTTATAATGCACACAGACACGTAAACACACCTGAAATAAAAGGTTCTTGAACTAGTACTTACTGTGTATTGGAAGCTCTGTGGTAGTTTCTATTCTACTGTATTTTTTAAAACTCAGGCAGTCACCCGTTGAATTAATTGCATGACTTGGTTTGGAAAATATGTGGCATAGTACAAAGGAGCGTGAGCTTTAGCATCTAGGGAACCAGGATTCAGATGTCATCGGTGTCAGTTACTAAGAGCACATCTGTAGAACGCAGTTTACATGGGCCTTGTATACAGTTCTTGGGAAATGTGCGGGTAGCCCCTTACACGCACCGGTTAAGGCTCATTTCTTAGGTTAATGGCACACGTTGCCCCACGTCGGAAAGTCGCTGTTTCCTCACACCGACACCCTATTCCGCGGTTTCCTGAGGGAGATGGCCGCGCGACCAGAGTCGCAGAGCTTGCGGAGGGGCCCCCTCCCTGCCCCTGCCCGCTGTTCCACGGCCTCCGCCACTCCCAGCGTGTCCGGGTGAGGGCAACGCCGTGCGGCTGCGACAAGGGTGTCGCTGTGGATGTGAAAAGGGCATTTAGGTTCTTAACTAGTGAACGGTGGCTGCCCAGTAAAAGGCAAAACATGAGTCCCTTGGTGGGAAGGCATGGATCTTTTGTCCATTTCTGGAATGGTGTGTGACAGAAGTGCAGTATATTTATGTAACATCCGCCTGAGTAGTTACCACACACATGGGACAGCTCTTTAGACCGTTCTTTTCTAACTCCTAATAAACAGCTCGGTGCGTTGAACACTGCTGTTCACTCCATCTCACAGAGGAGGAATCCAGCGTAAGACAGTGACCTTGCCCAAGGTCGTAACAGAGTTGGAGGTTGAACTTAGGGAGTCTGGCCCCAGATTTGGGCTCATAACCACTTTTCTGTTGCTTATAACATAATATCTACAACAAGCCACAAATTAGGGAGATTTTTTTTTATTGAGGTATAAATGACATATAACGTTATATGACTTTCAGGTGTTCTATATGATTTGATATTTGTACATATTGCAAAAGGGTCCCCACAATAAGTCTAGTTAATATCTATCACTGTACAGTTACAATTTTTTTCTTGTGATGAGTGCTTTTAAAAGTCACTCTGAGAGCAACTTTCAGAGATGCATTCCAGTATTGTTAATGCTGTACAAGTGTAATTGTTAATGCTGTACAACTACAGCATTGTAGTTGCTCTGCTTGTTACACATCCCGGGACTTACCTGTGTTTTAACTGGAAGTTCGCACCTTTTGACCCCCTTCACCCATTTTTGCCTGCCCCCTAAATTCTGCCTCCGGTAACCACCATCTGTTCTCTGTCCCAAAGAGCATTTTTTATTGGCTTAATGATTAGGTGACTGCTAGCTGCTTTAATCTGTATCCTGAATGATGAATATGGATTTTTGAAGTTTAAGAATGTTTCAGGAACGTGTCCTAGACCACTATCCATCTTTTCTGTTACGATACATATCTTAAATGAAAAAACAAAATTATATGAATGGGTTAGATATTTCTAACTTCTGATCGGTGGTTATAAATTATAGGTTACTTTTACATAAATTACACTGCTCTGGGAGTCAAAGTAATGAGTTCGAGTTCCAATTCTTCTGTTTTTAGATACATGGGTTGGGATACGTGACCTACCTCTCTGCCTTAGTTGCCCGCCATCTGCCAATTCTAAATGGTTAAGGTGTTTGGAGGTGTTTTTTAGATAATGTAAGGTGCTTCGTGTTCAAATAATTTGACAACATGCAGATTGTCCGGAAGTGGCTAGGTTTGGGGGAAAAATCAGTCTGTTCATTATTCTGTCTTTAGACTTGAAAAACCTTGTGTCTGTACCTGTGAATTATGCATACAAGCTAAATGGATTCCTCGTATTTGGGAGAGGGCAAAATAAAATGTAAAGTTCAATGTATGCCCTAGAGACTATGTTAAAATTATATATTCCTTTAAAGAAAAGCCGAATGACATTTAAATGACATTTTTTCTGTTCTACAGAAACCAAAGGCAAATACCAAAGTAATTTGTAAGCGTTGCAAGGTAATGGTGGGAGAGACCATGTCATCAGGTAAGAGAAAGCCAAATGATTGCCTTTTTGTTAAAATAAAACCAATAGAGGGAGATTTTGTAGGAATACATGTGAAAGTTAGATGACTAATATATGTTGTAGAATTGATACCTTTTAAAATAGAAATCAACAAACATCATCCAATGTGCTAAGAACTTTGTGTATTTTGGCCTTTATAAGTACATGGTGTTGCGTTTTAAACATTAAGACATTGGGTCATTTTTAATATCTCATATTCTCTATAGTTATAAAGCAATTATATAAACTTTATACTTGTGTCTGTCTTGAAGATAGGAATTTTTTTCTTAATATAACTGCTCAGTGAGAAGAATTGGCTGCTAGAGATGATGGAAGAGTTGCTTTTCTCGGCTGCCCTCTGCCTCCGGGCTGCCTTCTGGGGCTAGGGGTCGGAGAGAACCTGTTGAAATAGAAGAAAGCACTTTCTGAGTTCCTTGTTCCTCCCAACAATGTTAATTATATAAAGTCAATTTGAAAATGTAACAAAGAAAATCCCGATAATTAAAGTGTATCACTATTTGAAGATACAGTTTAAAAATATCTAGAGAGCTACAACATGCTGTGTTAGCTTTGTGGGTGATGAATAATTGTTTTTAATCTAATTAATTAGAAGACGTGATTTAAGTGACACTACTGTACTTAAGGATATTTTTGTCAGTCTTTTTTTTTAAATGATCAGAATCTTGTAAGTAACGACTTCCTTGCCTCAAACAGAAAAGGAAGAATGAGCAGCAGTAAAGGATGCTTTTCCCGGTGTTATTTTTGGAGAATGAAAGCAAGCCCCTTAAGCTACAACTTAGAAAATTTAAGTGAATTAATTTTTTAAAAATTCTTTTCGCTCCACCCTGAAGTTAGCCAAAAGATCTGTTAAGGAATGAAAAACACACACATCTGCAGAGTCAAGAGAAACAGAGTGGAGACAACAGTGACTTAAGCAAGAGGTGTGAGCAATTCCCCCCCAAAGCTGTAAAGCTGAGACACACATGGACACGAACTTGGCAGTGTGAGGGGGGCGGTAGCCTGAGCGTCTGCAGAAGATCATTGGGGTGAGGAGTGAGCCAGTTGTTCACTGTAGGGCCCAGAACTGGTCCCAACTTGGGGGTAGCCAGAGCAGGGAAGGCAGCTGAGACAAAGGACTGGAAGCAGGCGTTGAAAGTGTATGATCTCACCTTTAACAGGAACCTAATCAAAAAAAACAAACAAACAAGCAAAATATAACCAAAGACACTAAAATTGAGAACAAGAGAGGAGAGGGATAGGCATATCCAGGGAAAAGGGGAAGGGATTAGAGCAACAAGTATGAAAGACACATGGACAAAAGCTAGGAAGTGGGGGTGGAAATGGGAGGGAGCTGGGGAAGGCTGGGGCGGTGGGCTGGGATGGGAGTAGAAGACAGAAAACCGTATAAGAACAACAATTAAAATAAAATTTTAAAAAAAAGATACACTAAAAAAAAAAAAGAAAGTGTATATACGGAGCTCTAAGACTCCCGAGTCGCCTCCTCCACTTTCAATTTGCTTATAATGGACCTAGGAGAAACCGCCCTTTTTGGGGGGCAGGGGACAATGGAAGGGTACCAACCAGAGAAGAGATTTGCAGGCACTGATTCTTAGGGGTCATTCAACAAAAATGAACTTAGTTTCAACCCTCCTACAGTCACTGAAGCCTTCTACCTGTCCCGGAAAGCTTCCTCTTAGCATTTCATTACCTTACACTTAAATATGAATGGATTGCTAAGAATCAACAAATACTTGAGAGAAACTCCAACAGGAAAGAGACCAAATCAAACTAAGTAATCAGGTAAGCATAGTAAAGGCGCCTAGAATAAATTAATTTTGTGTAAAACAGAAGAAAATCTTAAAACAAAAGCATAATAAATGTTTTTGGAGGATGAAATAGTACTGCCTTCATAATTCGGAGAATGTAAAATTAAAGACGTAATAGCTTAAAAAACTAATCAAAGCGCCAGAAGATAAAATTGAGAAACTAACTTAGAAATCAGAACCAATCAACTGAGACTAAAAATTGGGAGAGGAAGTATTTAAAAAACATCGTCATATAAGTTTCCTGAGGACAGGGATGCTGTCTTATCTCGTTTATCTCTGTGACCTCAGCACTTGAAACAGTATCTGGCCTGTGATGGGTATCTGGTAGTATTTGTTGAATGAATGAATGAATGAATTGTGCCTTTTAGAACACCCAACAGGTAGATAGTAGTAATTCTAGAGAGATAGTCTGATGTGGGAAATTATCAAAGAACAAAAATACCAAAAACATATTATATAAGGTTACTTTCCAGAGCTATGGCTTATGTTTGTCAATAGAAAGGACCACTAAACGTCAAGGGTAATTAATGGAGGGATGGCAGAGAGGCTACTCAAAGTCACACCACTGAGTAATTTCTGAACAGCAAGGATAAAGCTTCCAGAGGGAAAAAAAAAAAAGCTGGTAGTGGACAGAGGATTAGGGATTAGAATGGCATTGAACATGATAGCCGTATGGGAAGTTAAAAGACAATGAAGCAACACCTTCATAATTTAAAAGGAAGAAGATTCTCAACCTGGTATTCTATACACAAACCATCAATCAAGTTGAGGAAGGCAAATACATTCTGGAAGGAACAAGGTTTTAAAATATAGATTGCAAAGGAATGTTTTCCTTAGGAATCTGGCCTAGGATTTTTAGCACCAAAACAAGGGATTTAACTTCAAGAGAAAAGACATGGAGTTTGGGAAACACATCATTCCACACAGGAGAGCAAGACGAGGGTGTCTCGGGGTGAGGGGTGTGCAGCAGGCCTGGAGAATAACAGCCTGGATTGAATCCGGGGTGGAGGGATTGCGGTAAAGACGTTTTCACATGTCCAGTGAAACGGACACCTTTTTTTATTGGTTTGACCGCATGGAACAAATAATCTTGAGACAAGTTACTTAACCATAAAGGAAGAATTAACCAACGGTGTTTGGAAAACTAAATACATGAAAAAGAAGGCAGTTGTGGTCACAGTAAAGCAAGCACTGAATGTTTGTGAAGCCAAAAATCTTTTATGATGTAATACATAAGCGTATGAGGAGGTCAGTCCGCGCTGAGTTTGTGTGAGGTGATGTGAGAGTGCTATATTCACACCCACCCCAAAAGTAAGTTACAGGGCCCCGCTTCCAAAAACGGTGGCACAAAGAAAAGGGGCAGTTTCATTCTGTAGAAAACAAGTACAAGACTGTACAGGTTCAAAACACTGTGAGCAACCACTGGAAGACCAAAACGAAGCAATGATTCGAGAAGGGTTTAGCTTTGAAAAACTGCTACTGCTTTTGCTTATAAAGACAGATTGGAGCCCTGATGCTCTGGGGCGTTGCCAACCTCTCCACCCCAACTTGGGCAGGAAAAACTTGCAGCTGTAGCATTTACAGGCGGTAATTTGGGTTCAAGGTAGATAAAGGAGAAATTAGAAATTAAAGAGGAAAAATTGGGGAGCAATAGGACCTTAGACAGACTGAGAAGTTTACTTCACGCAGCTCTAACTGCTAACGTGTGCGTGCACACAGTAGATGCCAGAGAATCCCAGAAGAATTAAAAGCTTGGGGAGACTTGCAAGTTTGCCGTGCCTTGGGTTGCGTCCTTCAATCCACATGCAACTTGAGCAGCATGAGGTGGAAGCCTTGCTGGCTTGAGGTAGTTGAGCAGAACTTCTTCCCAAATTTTCTGACAGTTGAACTATGCAGGTATAGTAAATATTCTCTGGGGAACCAGGCCAAACAAAATAAAGCCGAGCAGAGCCATTAAGGGCTTCACACTATGGAAAAACATATTTCACAGTTTGAGTTCAGGCCCGTTAATTGACTGCTGTATCTGTAAAACAACAACCCTTAAAAGACAAAAGACAGCCCAGAATACAGTGTATTTACATATGATGTCTTACTTCCACCTGGAAATTTTAGGCAGGCAAAGAGATGGAACAGAATGATTCATATGCGAGGAAAAAATGGAACTCAGTAAACAGTGCTGAGTAAACACAAATATTAGATTTAGCAGACCAAGGTATTGAGCAGCTATTATAAACACAGCAAAGAATTTAAAAAGCTTCTTGAGTGAACTAATGGCAAATCTCAACAAATTGGAAACTTAGAACCAATTGATAATTGCAGAGCTAAAAAGGACAGTAAGTCTAGCTATTCACTAGAATAGCTAGTGATGACAGAAGAAAAAAAGTCATTGAAGTAGGTTAATAGAAATTACCCAACCCAAAGAACAGGGAAAAAAAAAAAAAAGTCTGAATCAGAATGAATAGAACCTCAGAAATTTGTGGGACAGTATTGTTTTCCAATCAATGTGTAATTGGAGTCTTAGAAGGTGAGGTGAAAATCAAAGGTCAGGAAAAATTTTGTAGAAAAAAGTGGCTGAAATCTTGGCAAATTTGGTGGAAATATTAACTTTCAGATCCAATTATTGCAATAAATCTCAAATAGGATAAACAAGAAACAATGCTTCACCCAGGCACATTGTAGTCAAACTGATGAAAGCTAAAGATGAAAAAAGAATATTCAGAGTGGCAAGAGCAAAACAAAATATCACGTACAGGGACGCCATGATACAGCTGAGGCTGACCTAGAAATAACGACAGCCGGAGACACTAAAACGAGACATTCAAAATGCTGGGGGTAGAGGAACACCTGCCAACTAACAATTCTATACACAGCAAAACTATCCTTCGAAAAGGAAGGCAAAATTAGGACATTTTCATGTAAATAGACAGAAGTAATGCGTTACTAGCAAAACTTCTCTACAAAAACATGCTAGGGAAAATTCTTCAGGCTGAAGTGAAAGATAACAGGTGGTAATTGGAACCCACAGGAACAAATGAAGGACACGGAGAAGATTTAGCACAAAATTGAAGTCACCTTTTCCCTGCAATTTGCCAATTCTCTGAAATTAGAACTTTCCTTTAGATTGCTTTGGAGAGTAAGGACAGAAATCAAAGACTACACAGGATGAGAACCTAGTGAGTGACTACACAAAAATATGACACCCTAAAGGGCTGTACCTTTACGCTGAAGGAGAATAAAGAGTGGGCCAGCCCTGTACAACTACAGACGAGCGGCAGCCCTTTGGGGCTGCGTGGAATTTCAGGTCTTGGCTGTTCTGCCTTGTGCTAGACATAGCACCATGCTCCTGGCAAAATCAACTGCACATCAAATTTACAGGAAGAAGGTATCTTCATGTAAAACCCATATTATTCCCACAAATAATTTTTCAAGGGCAGCGTTCACCATATAACCAAGCATAAATAAGCAAACAAGTAAACTGGACTTCCATCGGTACAAACTAACAAAAGCAGCCAACAATAGAAACAGACTTTTGATGCTGGAATTACCAGATGTAAACTGTAAAATAACCATTCTTGCTATATTTACCAGTATACGTGGCAGGTTGGAATATATTGAAAGGAAAAGGGAACTGTAACATTTGGAAAAGATTGACAGTAGAATCTTTAAAATACATCATTGAAATGTAAAATTCAGAGAGTGGTTTAACGGCAGAGTAGGTACAGATTGGAGAAAGCATTAATGAACAGAAGATGCATGAGCAAAAATACCTGTAACCCAGCGACAGAGAAAAGAAGGCAAAAAATATAGAAGAGAGGGTAAGAAACATCAAACATACCCTGAGAAGACCTATCATCTGTTTAACCAGACTTTTATAGCAGAAGTAGAATGGAGTATAGGCAATATAGAAGAAATAATTGTGAAGAATTTTTAAAAAGTGATGGAAAGCAACAATCCACCGATGCAAGAGGTCCAATGATTTCTAATTAAGTGCAGCCCAAGGAAGGAACATCCTATCAAATCTTCTGCACTAGGCGCAAAGTGATACTGCAGAAAAATAAAAAGCAAGAGAAAATCTTAAATGCAACCAAAGAAAACTGATCGCCTTCAAAGGAACAGCAGTGAAGGAAGTTGGGGGACAGCGGAGTGATGGTGTCAGTGTGCACAAAGGTCAAACGCTGTTAACCTAGGTGGAAATGTCCTTGTGTGAAAGAGTCAAAACGAAGGTAAATATATTTTCTGACAGACAAAAACAGATCATTCATCTCAGTGGTTTCTTAGTGAACAAATTCTGCCTGCGTATCAATATGAGAAGAAAATGGACCCAGATAGAAGGTCTAAGTTCAAGGAGGATCAGGAAAGAAAATGGTAAATTCGTGGGTGACACTAAATTAATAGAAACTATAGAAAACAGCAATAATAATACTTTGTGGGATTAAAATTATAGAGCTAAATTATTTTCACAACAGCTAGGATAAACGGGATCACTTTATAATGTGAAAAGTTTCAATTCTGCATCCAATAATATGATTTTAAAATATTACAGTGAAAAATTGAACTTCAAAGAGAAATAGATAAATTCATCATCATGACTCTAGATGTACGATAATGTGTTAAACTATTTTCTTTTTGCCTTTTACTCTGCTATGTTGGTCAGTTGAAAACATTTTTGGAAAATCTATTAGGAACAACTTCCATCTAATTAAAACAAAAATTATTTGGTACACTATTTTTAATGACTGCATGGAATTCTCACCCATAAATGTATAGTTGCTCATTTAACCCATCAGTCCTCAATTTTTAGATATTTAATTTGTTTTCAGTATTTTTCTGCTAATATTATTATGAACATCTCTACAGATAAGTTTTTGCAGATATCTATGAGTGTTTCTTTGAGATGAATTCTTATGGTATCAAAATATATACACATTTTTTAAGCCTTTGCCAAACGGCTCTCCAGAAAGCTGTTGTTTTTGGTTCTGACAGCAGTATGTGAGTGAGTGTGTGTCCGTTTCTCCGTGTGTTCATCAGTGCTGCACCTTGTCATTAAAATTGTTTTACTTATCTCATGCTGAAAATAATCTTATTTTAATTTGTATTTCCCTCGTTACTAGTGAGAGCAAACATTTTTCATGGATTTTTAAAAAATCCAAAATGGTTGTTTTATATGTATTACTATTAGCTATTTAGTTTACTGTTACGTTTTTTCTGTAACTAAGTGATCAGATGACCAAATTTAGTGGGAATCATGCATTTATTGACTCAGTGAAATTCTGGGTAAATACTAATACGAGGTTCACAGCATCCATGCATGGGCTTTGAGGTACCATGATTTAAAAAAGTCTTTTTCAGTGACTTCTGGAAATGTGGCTGTTCTGTAGAAACGAGGAAGCCGAATGAATAATTTCTAGATCACGAGCTATGGCTGTGATGAGACTAATTTTTATAACCTTCCCTGTGTGTGAGAAGAGTCTTGCCGCATCAGATTCTCTAAGGGATGCTCTTCTGAAGTGACACCAAGCTATCTGGAGTCCCAGGGCTGTCTCCTTGTGGTCATCAATGCTTTGGCTTTTTAAACTAAGTCATTTTCTTAAAAAGTCTTACTGAATGTTAATTTTACCACATCGACTATTTAGTTTGCACGTCATAATTTGGGATCAACATGCCCTCCACAAAAATGTTACCGTAGAGATGGCGGAGATTTTTAATTTTCTATTTTTTGTTTCTAGAAACAATTAAGTTTTATATGACAGAGATGATTATTCAGCCGTCTGAGAGAAATTTTCCCATCATACCAAGGTACAATGGCAAATTAAATTCTGTAATTTTAATGCATGAAAAGATAGGTACCATTGATTATTTGGGAGTTCATATTTATTTATACCTTCCTTTATTTCGAAAGATTAGTTAGACCAAACCACACATGTAAAATATTTGAGGATTTATTTATGGTTTGCTTACACAGTGTCATAGACAAATATGCTCATGTAAATCTAATTTGCAAAGGCTTTTGTCCTTCTTTCTATGTGCTGGATATCCGAGGTCTTCTAATCATCAAAGGGTTTTGAATAATTATTTCTGGTTGTAGTTTAACTTAAAATTTGAAACATGGGTCAGTTTTAAAATGACTCCTGTGTTTTTAAAGGAAATGATACTCAGGCACTAAATCCATTAGTGTGTCCTTTCTTTGAATCTGTTTAATTTACAAACAAAAGTTAACTATAGTATGTCTTTATTTTAGTTCATTGTTGATGTGTCAAACTATGGCATTCTGAATATAATTTTTACCTTTATTCTCTTGTAAGTATTTTGATTATGTAGGTAAGATCTGATACTTGGAGGGGATGCAGATGGAAATGTTAAAGATAATACTGTCTAATATTTGGGAAGAAACGTCTCACCTTTTAAAACTTAGTTGTTCACTATTTAATTTGTCACAGCACAAAAGAAATATTGACTTTTCTAACATACTATTTTTTTATTCAGTTAGGTTGGGGTGGAAAGCGTGTTAAGGATTGGAGATTAGGATACAAGAAGACTAGAGCAAACACAAATGCATTAAATTACAGATGCATTTAGTACAAATACATTGAATGCATTTAAATGCATTTAATACAAGCACATTAAAGCACATTAAAATGCATTGGAATCCACATTAGCGCAGACTGCGAGGGAATGGGTGGCACGCAGAGGAGTCTGGCAGGCACTAGCCTGTGCCTCGCAGGCACCCTGTGGGTATTTTTGGCTCATCTGGCCAGTTAGAGTTATTACGAGAGGCACGTTGTGAAAATCGATCTCTGTTCACACAGGTCTCAGTTTGTGCAGAGTGTTATCGCCCAGCGTCTGATGGAACTCTCCTCTGCTAGAAGCACTTTCAGATTCGTTATTCAAGGTCATGAGGGCAAAACGTACATCTTGGTAAGAAATTATTTCACCCAGCTTTTTGTCGCCTCGTGATCCAGGGTGTCATAAATTTTTTAGTTTTTGTCATTTTTATTTTAAAGAGTTTACTTATTTATTTTTAGGGAGAGGGGAAGGGAGGGAGAAAGAGAGGGAGAGAAACATCCATGTGTGATTGCTTCTTGCAGGTCCCCAGCTGGGGACCTGGCTCACAACCCAGGCATGTGCCCTGACTGGGATTCAAACTAGCGACCCTTTGGTTTGCAAGCCGGCACTCAATCCGCTGAGCCACACCAGCCTGGGCTGTCATTCTTTTTTCTTACTTCTCAGGTGTAGAAAACAGTTGATCAAAAAATGAATTTTTAATTTCAGTTTAATTCACGAATCCAACTCCCTTAATTTAATAACATATGATCGAGTGCCTTGATGTGCTAGGTGCTAGGGATAGAGACAGAAATAAAACGTGCTCTGTAGAAGCTCATACCACAAAATAAAGTCTTTTACTCGGTCTGTCTGTCACTTTTTTTCTATTTGATATGTTACGTATTTTCCGTTTGTTCTGTGGTCAGAACACGTAACAAGGAGCCTACTGGCTTCACAGATTTTGAAGTGCACGGTGCAGTGTTGTCAATTGCAGGCACAGTATCGGGCGGCAGGTCTCTAGAACTTACTCACTTTGCCCACCTGAAACTCTGTACTCTCTGTTAGCATCTCCTCATTTCTCCCTCTCCCAGCCCCTGGCGGCCACCACCATTCTACTGTCTACTTCTGTCAGTTCGACCATGTGAGATGCCTTGTATAAGTGGGATCACGATGTATTTGTCCTTCTGCGTCTGGCTTGTCTCACTTAGCATAATGGCCTCCAGGTTCATCTGTGCGGCCGCATAGTAGAAGATTCCCTTCTTTTTTAAGACGGGATAATACTCCATTACGTATACGTGCCCCGTTCTCTTGTCTGTTCCTCGATGGACATTCGGATTGTCTCCGCATCGTGGCTTTGGCAAGTAGTACTGCAGTGAGCATGGGAGGGCAGCCGCTGTCTTCGAGAGCCTCGCTTCCACACTGATGTTTGAGAAGCAGTGCCAGGTTTGGGGGAGGAGGCTCTGGCCGTTGCCAGAATCATCCCCTACATGCATCACAAGCATCTAATATTATCCTGCTTCTGTTAAAAATAATGTTCTGCAGAAAAGAATTTGGGACATTTATGTGAAAAGCCAAGAATCAGGGCCCAAGTCTCTTCTCTGCCTCTTACCTGTTTTTAAGCATATACTGGGCACTTGGTGATTGAAAAGCACTGTTCCAGGTGCTCAAGGTGAAACAAAAATGCCTTCAAGGAACTCGAAAGGTAACATCGAAACACGGCAGGCAAAAGGAGTGAGGGGGTTGAGATTATTATTAGGTGTGGCTTTGTAGCTGGTCACTCATTACGGCAGCTCCGTGCTCCTATAATTCCAGATAATTTCTGTCAAAAGCGAAACTATTTTCTGATTAAAGTTGATGCTAAGCATAGCTTATAGTCTGAAATCAATTTTAATTTTTTTTTATTGTAAGGTTTTCAACGTAAAAATCATGAGCCGGAACTTTTTAGACCTATAGTGATAGGTCTAAAAACGAGGCCCTGATTCTTGGATTTTCACATAAATGTCCCAAATTCTTTCCTGCAAAACATTATTTTTAACAGAAGCAGGATAATATTAGATGTTAGTGATGCATGTAGGGGATGATTCTGGCAACTGCCAGAGCCTCTTCTTCAAATTTCTTTTTTTTTTTAATTTATTTTTTATAAAAGTAATACATTCTTGAAGCACATTCAGACAACATGAAGAACATAACAGAAGCGGCAGCCCCCCATCCTGTCCCCTCTTGTCCTGCCACCTCGTACTGTTTGAAGGTAAACATTGGTAACAGCCCGATGTCTGCACTTCCGCACCTTTTCCCTGTCTGTTACGCAGCTCTGTGTACGTACCCATAGGTATTTGCCAGTTTGTAAAAAAAAAAAAGAAGGAAAGAAAGAAAGAAAGACCAGAATCATGTGATTAACATTTCTCTCGACCATGCTTATGTCACTCAACAGTTTATCATGAGGGTGGACAGTATTACAATTTGAGTTTTTTAAACGCTGATAAGTGTCATCTTCCAAAAACGTTGTACTAGCCTGCCCTTGTAGTGGACATGCGTGTGCCCCACCCAGATCCCCTCTCCTTGGCCAGTGCACCCCTTTCCCAGCTGCCGAGAGTGTTGGCTGCTAATGGCTCACAGCGGCTCTCTTCTCCAGAGACTTGCCCTAACCTAACAGATGCTTGACCAGGGAGTTTCCTGTCTTCCGCTGACCCCAACCCTGGCCTGGTCATCCCACTGCAGATGATTTGATCCTGAGGTACAAAAAGCTGGGGTTGCCTGTGTCTCAAAGTGGGGCAAAACGTAGGTTCAAGTTCCCTCTAGAACTGGGCTGAGAGCTTCTTGGTCCGCCTTATCCTGTTTACCTTAGTCCCTTCCTCCTGAGAGTCGTCCCTGACTGAGTCACATGCATCCAAGTCTCCAAACACCCTTCAGCCAGCAGAGAATGAGAGTGGCCATCCAAGGCCCTCTTCTGAACTGGGGGTTGTCAACCTTTTTGTATTTGCCAGTCTGGTAAGTGAAAAGGATGGCACACAAATTTTGCATTTTCGTATTACTAGCTGAATCAGCACTTTTATATATCACTTCTTTTAATTCTGTTTGCCTGTATTTCTATTGGGCTGTATTTCTAGGAGTGCTATACATTATAGATAATAACTTTGTTACAAATGTATTAAATACTTTCTAGTTGATTGCCCTTTTTCTGTTTTTAACACCATATCATGTCGACTGCTCTACCAAGGTTATGCTTGGAAAGCTTTACCTTCCTTAAAAATTATATGCATGATTCTCGTATATTTTTCTGATATCTTCATAGTTTTGTATTTGTTTTGGGAGGTTTTTGAGTGGTAATATGAAACCTGGATAAGGTGGTGATATCCTTATACTTGGACTTTTCTCTCCATATCTTTAGCTCTGGCTTTTAAACTCAGACAGTTTGGTAATTGAATCTTTGGGAAATTCCAAAAGTGTCAAAAAGTTCCCCCTCCTGGAAGACGTATCGAAGGCAGACTTTGGCTCTGCTCGGAACGCTGTCAAGGTCCTTTACCAGCCGTGCATCAAAAACAGGAATGAAACGTAAGTTGTGCTTTTGTTTTCTCGTCGCATGTTACGTTGTAGGTTCTTTTACAGAGTTGGTGTTCGGAAATTAGTGCGTGAAGTAGTACTGTACCACTTCCCCGCTTGAAGCCTCCTGGAGTCATGCTCCTAAATGTTATGCTTTCAAAGTAGATTGAATTATTATTACAGATGATTCATGCTAATGTGCAGAAAGCTTGTTTTGACTGAAAACAATTGGTCTTTTTCTTGTCATCTCAGCTGTCTGTACATATGTCTCCAGTACTAAATCAGACTCAACAACTATGACTATTTACTGATAAGCACTTCTAGGCTTTCCAGATACAACAGTAAACCAAACACAGTCCCTGCCTCCTGAGGTTGTCATTGTAACAGGGAGAGGACAGACCATGAACAAGACACGAAGAGAACATCAGAGACTAATGTGACTCTTACTGTGAGCCCAGCACCAACTAAGGGCTTCCAGCGCACTTAAGTCTGACCGCCCTTCTGTGGGGTAGGCACTGTCATCACCCCCACTTAGACGTAAGGACACTCAGGCGCAGGAGTTAATATAACCCCTAGTGAAATATGAAGCTGGGTGAGGAAGTACAGGGGTAGGAGTGTTGTCGTTTTATCTGGAAAAGTCAAAGGTGGTTCCTCAGAT
Organism: Anoura caudifer; assembly: GCA_004027475.1. Taxonomy (NCBI): domain Eukaryota; kingdom Metazoa; phylum Chordata; class Mammalia; order Chiroptera; family Phyllostomidae; genus Anoura; species Anoura caudifer. Next base: position 76,617 of record PVKU01005913.1, on the reverse strand, counting down.
TAGGATGGTACTTAGAATACTTGAAGGAGGTCAGGGAATGCGCCACATCCGAGGGAAGAACTTCCCAGCAGGGGGAACAGAGAGTGTTCTTATTTAAGCAGATTGGAGGTTTGTACTTGCCCAGTACTCTTAAAATGGGTTCGATCAAATTTGCACTAAGAACAGAAAGTCCCACTCTTTTTCTGGGAAGTAAATAAGAAAATTTTGGGAACTATTGCTTGTCTTGTCTTTTCTGAATTATGCAAGCAGCATAATTCATAAAATATTCAAACAATACAGATAAACATGAAGTAAAATATTGAAGTCCTCTGTTATTTCTCTTTCCAGAAGTAAAAAGTATGTTGTATATTCTTCTACTCCTTTTGTATTGTCTTGTATTTCACCATAATTTGAATGATACGTGTGGTTTTTTGCACTTAAAAAAAATAGTGTCGTGGAGATTCTTTCCATGCCAGTGCTTGGCATTCTATGAAATGGATGTCCTGCAAATAGTGTAATCATTCTTCTGTTGACAGATACTTGGGTTGTTACTTTTTTAACTGCACTGTCTGTGTTGTACATTTGTTGTGTGATTATGTGTACTGTTTTTGTAATAAGGATTTCTAGAAGTAGAATTGCTGAGTCAAAGGGTTTGGCATTTCAAATGTTGATAGGTATCAAATTGATTTGCAAAAAGACGTTACAAATTTATATTCCCACCTGAAGCTTCGATACGTGCCCATTTCCCTGAACCCTCACCCAAAGTGCCATTTACATTTTTGCCCATCTGATGCCAATCTAAATGAAATAGGTTCACTTGAATAGCCTTGTTTTCACTGAAGCATGATCAGGGAACATGGCTTATGTGTGTTCGATGCTTTGTGGACTTTGCTGAGCTGGTGTGTGTGTTCTAATACATAGTAAACTTGTAAGCTGTTCGTTGGTTATGTTCTCTTTTGACTAGTGTGGGTATATATGTATGTATGTCAAGTTTATTGAAACCTTTTATACTCATCTTTTTTATTGATTAAAATGTGAATTTTTCAGAAGGGTGTGTTAAATCTCACTATGTGGTAAAGTCATTTTCTTCTGGTTTTGATATCAGTTTTTGCATTCTATATAGAGTGGGAAAAGCAGGCCCACAGTTATCTATATGGAAAGTAATATAATAATAAGTAAAAATATGAGAATAAACTCTGTTTTGTGTACTCACAACTGTAAACCTACTTTTGTCCACCCCTGTATTTTGAAGCTCTGTTATTAGGTACCTTAAGATTTGTTACATGACAACTTGACTAATTGCATATTTTAAAAAGAAGAGATACTTGACATTTTCCTTTAATTGTAATTTGCTTGTTAATATTGCTATATTTGCTTTCTTATTTTAATTGTTGATTGTTATATCTTTTTCCATTTCTGTATTTTCAGCTGTCATGTGCTGTTTCATGTTACATGTATGTCTTGGTACCACACACCATGTAAAGTGCGTGGCTGGATATTCAAAACTCCAGCGGGAGAGTCTGACTTTTAGCAGTACACTTAATTAATTCACAGTTGTTGTGCTTATTGATACAGTTGATGTTAGTCTGCTGTCTTTTACATTGGTTGCCTTTTCTGCGTCATTGCTTTCCTCTGATAATTCGAATATAAATATTATCTATTTCAAAGTGATTTTTAGTGGTTAACCTTAGATTTTTAACATATATACTTAAAGGTTTTTTTTTAGTATTCATAATCTTCACTGGAACAAGAAAAGACTCTTCGGTAGGTTTCACATCTCTTGTCTCGCTCCCTGCCTGGCGTACTAGCGCCCCGGTGTTGAGAGATCATTTGTAATCTGATGATGATGGTGGTTTCTTCTTAAAGAAGTACCAAGGCAAAGCCCTACCACCCCTTTGCTTACATATTACTTACACTATGCATTAGACCATAGTGGGCTCATATTTTTACTGTATAAGTCTATTTCCATAAACATATTTATGGGTTATTTGATGTTTTAAAATATTTACAAGTAATATTTCATTGTATGTAGCTTTTTGCAGTTTTTTTTCATTCAATATCCTTCATTTCATTGTTGGATTTGAAAAAGTATGCTCTTCAATAGTTTAAACTTGGACTGTAGTCAGTCCTTAAATATCAGAAAATCTCTTTTACTATTTTTTTGTCTCTGAAAACCTTTAGAATTTTCTCTTTATCTTTGGTTTTCTAAGATTTTATACAGATGCATCTAAACGGAAGTGTTTTTTCAAATTTTTCTTTTGTGCCCTAGTGTGTTTTTGTTTTACAGATGCAATATTCTCTCAATATCTACGAGACTAATAACTTTACTTGAAGTCTTCTGTTTTCTCTATTAACTCCTTCTCCGGGGTGTTGATGCCTCTTTTTGAAAAGAGACGTTGGGTTTGGTGCTTCACGGCGTTGCTTTTCCCCGCGCTTGATGACTTGGCCAGAACTCCTACACTGGCGTGTCAAGTCCACGTGAGCCAGGACCTTGTCCGTCTTGCTCATTACTACGTCTGGGTGAGTCCTTGTAGAATTACGCAGAACGTACAACTTACGTTTACCTTGAACAAAGCACTTGTTTGATGAACTGTACATGTTTTTCTGCTCATCTTTGTGTTTGATGGTTACTGCTCATCCGTTCAGGACCGTGTGTTCTTGCTGCTGCAGCCCGCCTTTATGGATTTGAGAAAGAACACAAAGGGTATACTCCTCTGCGTGTGCCCGCGTGTTTGCGGCAGCTTTTGGGTTTTAAGAAAAAGTAAGTGGTAGTGGACCTGGTTATGGTGGTGAACCTCGTGTTCATCGCTATGAAGGATCTTTACTCCGCCTGTCTTGGGGAGTGAGTGTTACAGGAGTGAACCTGTCCCACTGTTTCATTCATTCCTCACAGATTGCTGTGACGTAGGAAATGGGACTATTATAAGTTGTGTCCCTCTGTGTTTGATTATTGGAATTTTTTTTTTAACCCCATATGTCTTGCGGACAAGTTGACATCCAGTAAAGGAGTTCGGTTACTTTAGTTTGCCTGTTTTATATAACCTCTTTTGTTCTGCTCTTCCTCTTGCTACTGCTTGATTCTGCGCCCCTTGAAGGTAGGAAGGGAATTCCACCAAGCTGTGTAAGAATCCTGTGAGTTGTTTACTTTTGTTTTCTAAGGAAGTTAGTTTCTTTCTTTTGGGGCATGACTGAGCAAGCCGTAGACTCCCTGGCATATTTTTGGCACGTGGGATGGTGCATTAACTATTTTAGTCCGATCGGCAAGAATTTTTTCTAGTGGAAGTAGGGACTGCCAGATGGCAGTCTAAAAGAGGAAAATAGCGAATGTAACTATGGCTTTATTTCCTTGAGCACACACAAAAAGTAGTGAGTAATATTTTAAGAATGTTTTTTTCTTTCAAGCAATAGGCACGTGTTTCTTAACATTTTGAGGTCTATTTTTCAATCTTGCTTCCCCTCGCCCACAATTATCCTACAACTCACATTCTTTGGTTTGCATATCCGAGTTCAGATACTAAATTTTTTTAGCTTTTGAGTTTAAGTTAACGTCTGCAGGTTAGTTCCGTTAACTCATCGATTCCCCTGTGGCCTCATTTCCTAGATTGGGGTTGGGGGTGCGAATTTTCCACTGAGGGGACATTGGCAACGTCTGCAGACCTTTTTTGGTTGTCACAACTTGGGGAGGGGGCTACTAGCATGTAGTCAGCAAAGCCAGGGAAGCTCTTCATCATTGCACAGTGTGTTGGAGAGCCCCTGCAACAAAGAATCATCCAGCCCTAAATGCCATTTGTATGGAAAAGCCACTGGAAACAGCCTGGGTGAGCCCCAAACTGGGTGGAGTGGAGCCTCAGGCAATCAGCAGGGTCAGGCAAACAGTGAGAGCCAGGTTGATGGAGTCTCAGGTATGGTCCCCACCAGGGGGCTCTGTGGCTCTGTCAGGGGAGGGCTCAGAAAAGAAACAATGGCCTCTGCCGGCACTTCTGTCTGGTAGAAATATGCACCCCAGCTCTCGCCCTGGTACCAGACACGTCAGTTCCTCCCTGTATGCATTTCAGATGTGACCCTTGTTTCAGAGGCAGAGCTCAGTCTGGCAGTTTCCCCTGGAGCCCTGGGCGTTTACTGCTCCAGGAAGTAGAGCCGCATCCACAGGGGTCACCACAGCACTTGGCCTAGCAGGTTGCACGTGGACTCCGAGCGCGGTACTGAGAGCAGCACAGCTGGCCCGGGTTGGGGGGGGGGTGGCACTTGCCTAACCATGCTGCAGAGGTCCTTGGCCCTCTGCCAGCCCCAGCCATCTGCTGCCCCACACAATAACTCAGAGAAAATGAGTCCAAGTAAGTCCTTGTATGGGCCCTTTAAAAGGAACTGCCTGAGACTCCAGCAGTTTTTGTCTTGAGCAGTCTCAATCCCCACTGGTTTTTATAGCCAGAAGTTATGGGGACTTATCTTCCTGGCACTGGAACCCTAGACTAGGGGACCTGGAGTGGGGCTGGGACCCTTTGCTCCTGAGATATCCCTCCTGATTTTTATCTGCCATGCATGGGTGTGGGAGCAGCACATTCTGCATCTCTGCCCCTCCTTCTAGCTTTGGTGTGATTTCTTCTTCAATTCTGTAGTTGTAGGACTTCCATTCACCTCAATTTCTGGTGGTTCTGAAAAAAGGTTGTTCTGTAGTTTAGTTGTAATTGGAACGTGGTTGTGTGAGGAGGCTGTGGTTACCTACACCGCCATCTTGACTAGATACCTTGCCACACAAAAGATTTTAAGTTTGATGTAGTTCTATTTGTCTATTTTTACTTTTCTTGCCTGTGTTTTTGGTGTCATGTCCAAGAAATCATTGCCAAACTCTGCTTAATTTCGATGTTCTGTTTCTGATGAAGCAGACTCATTGCCTGAAATACTTTGGAAGTAAAATTAGGTGGTTTTGAGGAGATTTGGAGGAATTCGTTCTTTTGATTGATTAGAAACATAAAACAAAATGTTAATTTATGCTAATTTTATATCCAGCAGAATATCCAAGACTTGTTATCCGATAATTGCATAATCTTCTAAATCACTTCATGTTAACTTATTTAGATAGTATATGAATGTGTTGCTAGAATGAATGAATGAATTGGTGTCACCAACCCCTAAAGAATACTTTATGAAGCCATCTCAAGTAAGTGTCCTCTACTTCCTCACATAGGAGTCACAGGGTGACATTGTCAGTGAACTCTAATTAGGGACATTGACTTTACTGAGTACAGTAAACTTAAATTTCAGGTATAAATGTCCAAATCTTATCTTTTATAAGTGAGTGACTGAGCCTCAATAAGAAAAATAAGTAAAGTTAGTTGATGATAGTGATAGAATCAGAGTAGGTTGTTGTGATTCCAAATTTAGTGCTGTTTTGTTATATAGTCCCTTGCCATAAAATTTTAGCATATCTGACAATGTCACTACAAGTGTGTATTCTTCCTCAAGAGCAATTTCCCTAGAGTTTGGTTTGTCGGAATTTTGATTACTCCCCAAAATATACTGCTTACATATGCCACATTCAGTGAATATTATTCATCTTAATGTGTAACATCAGTAGCAGAAACCTTTAATTTATAGTACCTGATCTGATATATGAGAATTTAAGAATACTAGTGTAATTTTTTTTTTCAAAGTCCATTGCCTTAGCTTCTTAGAAAAGGAATCTATTGAAAGGAAATTAATCGAAAATACAGGAAAGTAACCAGATGCCTCTGGGAAAATAAAATGCCTCCTTGGAAGGCACTTTTCATGTATTTGTCTGTTAGTGCCGCGCTGTCACCCAGACATGTTCATCTAGAGACCGTTCATCATTACGAAGCGGTGTTGAGCATATACTGCTTTGGTTAGCGATGGGCAAAATCCCTCCTCTGAGTAGACTGTCTTAGTACACTGGTGTAAATTCAGACATTTTATTTGGAATTCTTCATTTATAATGATTAAAGACAATATAGGAAAAAAAGCCATCACATATAATAAAAATAAGCTTTTTTCCTGTAGATTCCCATCAAAGCAGGTTATCTGTGAGAAGCAATTAATTCCTTGGGATTACTTACTTAAGGTGGGGTGGCGGGGGTGTTTTCTTGCAGGTGAGGATCCAGTTTCTTTGTGATGAAGGAAGATGAGACAAGTATAATTAGGACCTAAGAGAGCAAAAAGAGGGATGGAACGGGGATTGGGTGACAGAAGGACGGGGCACGTACAAGAGGAACAACCTTCTGCCCACAGACATGCCTCCGTTTATCTGTTTCATGTATTTAGGTTCTCCTTGAAAGCTTTTGTTTGGAGAAAGGATTCCACAGCTGATTTTTTAAAAAGTTTGAGAACCACTATGCTCTGTGCTAAGCATTTTGCAAGACTGTGCTTGAATTCACAGAGTGACCGCAAAGTTACTATTTACAAAATCGATCATATTAAGATAGTGCTAGTTGTTAGAATGGTCTTCCTTTCATCAGGATGCCATCTGCCTTCTAGAAACTCTCATCCAGAGCTACCAAAAATCGATCTGCTGACTCTTGAACATGAGAGCTCTTTAAATATTCAAATAATCTGACACTCACTCCTAGATTTTCTCTTTTCCAAGCTAAACATCCTCAAATGGAATGGCTTCAAGTATCCCTTCCCTTGTACAGTCTCATTGTGTACTTGGTGTCCTTTCCCATTACCATCATGATCACACCCAAGATTGCGTTGCCCCAGCAACCTGTCAGCATTACATAGGGTGAACTGGAGAGAAGCTAGCTAGGGATTCCTCCTGCAAAGCTGTTTTAGGTCATTTACATGCAGTGGGAAAAAAGGTGTTTTCAATGGTACTAGACGATCCAGAGAGACTAGATTTCAAGAATCGGTTAAATTTGTACATGAAATAGAAAAGTTTTCAACCTCAGGTATCGAAGGTTTTCCTTTATTCATTCAACAAATACTTATTAAACGCATAATACTGTGATAGGTGCTGGGAATACAATATTGAACAAAAGAGATTTGATATGTGCATCATAGACCTTATGAGAGTCTAGTGGGAAACAGGAAAAATGTAAAATTGCAGCCTGATTAGTGGTACTTCAAAGAGGTACACGGCACCATGAGAGCAAATCATAGGGAGAGACCAACCAGGTTAGGATAAGATTGCAGGTAGAATTGGTGTTTGACTGATGTCTGAAGGAAGAAAATGAGCTAATTGTATGAAGAGTCTCTAGGCAAGAAAAAAAAGCATACAAAAGGACCCGAGGTGGGAGAGAGCCCAGCAAGTAAAAGGGATGGAAAGAAGGCCAAGGGAGCTCTGGAGAGAGTAACAGGGATAGTTAGGGAGCAGCCAGACCAACTCAGGATCCTAAGGGACATTTTCAAAGAGTTTTGAGGGCTGGGGCGGTGGGCTGGGATGGGAGTAAAAGACAGAAAGCTGTACAAGAACAACAATTAAAATTAAATTTGTTTAAAAAAGGGTTTTGTCTTTGCGTTTATCCTGAGAACAATAAGGATCTATCAAGTGTTTTATTTAGAGACAAGGTTCAGATGGTTTAATTTATTCCGCAGAAGGGTTCTTCAGGCGGCCAGCCCTCTAGAGAACAGTTGGGTAAGGCAGATCAGACAGGAAGCTACGGCAGAAGGCCAAGGGGAAGGATGACAGAGGGTCATGGTTGCTGGGGCACACCTGAGAGATGCTTAGTAATATCGCGGTGTTTGGTTACTGCTTGTGTTTTGGAAATGGACCACTGCTTACTGGAATAAGTAATGTTTAAGAAGATCAGCTTGGAGGGAAGATCATGAGGTTCTGTTGTATACATGTTGAGTTTGAGGTACCGCTGAGTCATTCGAGAGAAAGTAACAAATAGAAAGTTCACATATAGATTTGGAGTTCAGATGAAAGATTTGGACTGGATCGTAAGTTTGCCCGTCATCTGCTTATTGGCCGTCGTTAAAGCCAAGGACATGGGTGAGATGTAGTTGAGTTTTCTGAATCAGAGCGTCTCTGGGTTGGAATAAGGCATATGTGGATGCTGTAGACTGGCTACTGTGGACACTTTTACACTTTTCCTTTGGGTAATGTTTTTGTTTACTGTGCAACTACGTACTCTTCTTTTTCATAGGCTTGATGTAAATGTCCTCTTTAAAATCTTTAAGGATAATCTGGTTTTAACAGTCTAATAAAATAACTATTATTAATGGAGCTTTTATTATGCATCAGATGTGCTAAGTTTTTTAATAGATTATATCATTGAATGCTCATAACATCTCTGTGGGGAGGCGCCCTGGTAACCGTCCTTTGCAGAAACTGAAGCTACTTACCCAATGAGGCACAGCTAAGACGTAGTAGACTGAGGATTAAAAAGATGTCTGTCTTCAAAACCCTTGGTTATGTCTGCCACACGTTTCTTGTGTCAGTATTTGCAGACTAGCATCTGAAACAACTGCCTGTGAAGCAAAAATAATGGTGGAAATGATTTATTTACTAAGCATTACTTTTGGACTCTTCAGAATTGCACCATCAAATGCCCTGAAAGCCCCGGAGGAGGGGTGACTAATCCACTCTTTTTATCTACCTAATGAAGCCTAAATTTAGCTACTGCTTCTAACCCTCATTTCAGTGTCTACTCTTTTTCCCCTGCTAGTTGCAAAGCCCAGTCTTATTAACTGTCTGCCCTCAAGCCCACCTTAGTTTGTTTCCGTACCACCACGCACCCACCAATGGCTTCAGACCGTCGTCACCTCTTTGGGCTGGCCCCCTGCCCTCTCTCTTTCACATTTAACTCACACGCTGGGATCCTGTGCAAATACTTTATTTTTTTCACTATTCTTCACATTGAATCTCATTTGGGGCTCCTACTTGATTTGCTTTCCTGGACTTCTTTGGACCTAATTCTAACAGCTGCTTAGACCCTCACTCCACCCTTTCCCCAGAGGGGTAACTGACTTAGCCATTGTGACGCCTCCAGGTGCACCTTGGCTTAGCAGCCACTTTTTACCTCTGACGAAATCATTTGGTCTGTGTTTAAAGACAACTGCAACAGAAACAACTTTAAGGGAGGAGATTGTTTTAAAATGCCTTGTTCTTAGCAAAATTCTTACAGAAACAGTTCTTGGATGCTTGTAGATATATTAAAAGCAAGGTTTACATATAACTCAGCAAATGTGTTCTAGAAGAAAAGAGAGAGCCTAGAACAAGATTAAAATGACCATACCATCTTTTAATTGGAAAAGTTGGTCGCGGGACTTTGTAATACAGTTGTAGAAGTGTATTTCTTAAATTTAATAATCTAATGTGGCGAGGGGCTTTAGCACACTGAAATACGACAGTCACAGAAATGATCCCCCATCTGTGGTTGGGGGTGCTTGTTAGGGCTTTTGGTATCGACAGGACCTGAAACATTTGGGACACACAGAAGGTGTAGGAGGACGTTTGACATTTATACTGGGACACGTGTGGAACTGGATAACCAGGCGTGTTCTCGTCTGCAGGTTTCCATTGACATCAACTAGCCACATTGCCAAGCCAAGTGACAGTGTCCTCTCTGGCCCTTAACTTCCTCATCTCTGGGAGGGTCAGCTTAGCATTGTGTAATTCCACAACTTTGGAACACATAAGCATTTTAAAGAGTTATGTTCTGAAGCTCTTTATTGTGTTTAGTTTCTCTTATAAACTGAAGGCTTAGTTTTTTTTTTCCCAACAAGTATTTAATGAATACATTGCTTAGCCTCAGATTCAGTTCAGCAGGAATTCACTTAGGCTCCTGGTGTATAAAATCTGCTTTGAGATATAGAAGATAAAAATATAAATAAGACAAAGTTTTTACTTCCAGAGTCTCAGTATTTATCCTTGGAAACTGACAAATTGCATAAAAACTCTAGAAGGTACATGCTATGTCCTATAGTAGATAAACAAGGAGCTTTCTGATTAAGTCTAATTAAGGAAAATTTCACAGAAAAGGCAGAAGTTTGAAGAGGAGATAGCCTGAGCAAAAGTGAGAAATTGCAGAATATATTTCCTCAAATATATTTTAAAAGATATGAACAGGATTTTCTTTTTTTGTGGGAGAAGAAAGATGCCACAGTCAAATAATACTGAATGAGCTTGTTACTGGGCAACAATTGTTGCTCACTGTTGTTTTGATGTTAAACACATTTGGGAAGCATCAGGCTCAGTGAAATTGCGTGTCGATATTTTACTGCCGTGCTGCTCAGCACTTTAACATTCTGAAGTTCTCTGTGAATTGCTAAGAGGAACACAAAGTACTTAGCACTTTGAATTTTTCTTTGGATGGTCACACAGCCTCTTTTCACAGGAACGCTGGGTCGAAAGACACACTTTCGAGAAATTGCATAAGAAGATGATACATATCAGTGGAGTGGGATGAATATGGCGAGAGAGATCTTCTGATAGTCATTGAACCAAAGTTAGAAAATAATAGTTCAGTAAAGAGACTGGAGTACGTTTATACACACACAGAAGCCGTTTTCTGTGTCAGCCGGTAGGTGTCAGTGTGTGCTAGGTATAGCTTGGTTGTATCCAGCAAGGGGATCGGAAGAGAATTTATATTTATTTACAATTTTAAGGTTAATATGTTTTAAGCCACTTAAATAATGAATTGTATTTTGCTAACACACACACACACACACACACAAACTCGTAAGAACCCTGTCCTCTTTTATGCATGGCTAAGGTGGAAGGTTGGTTTGTTTGTTTGTTTGTTTGTTCATACATTCAACTGTAGATGGTGTGTTAGGTGATAGGTACACGTTAGTGAATGAAACCTCCAAAACTCTTGCTCTTGTAGAACATACAACCTAGGAATGGGACTAATCTATATCCAGTATTATGTATTTTGAAGGATATCTCACTACTTAACCTGGTGACTACATGAAAATACCCGAAATGCAAAGCTAGCTCTTAGTAAAGGCCTCAGAGACAGACTGACTGCACATCTCATTCCTTCTCCTTGGAGATGTGACCTGTAAATGTTGGAGGAGTTGCTTGTTATCTTGGAATATTTATATAAACTCTGAATGTCTGCTATGAAATCTATTGAAACCAAAGAGCGTATAATTTAAAAAGTTTAACTCACAATTGTTTTTATACATGAAGATCTTCATTTTTTATTGATGCGCTTGGGACTTCTGCAGGTGACACTAATGAATGCTAATGTGACATGTACATCTAAGTCTGTCTACCACTGTATTGATTGTGCCTGGAGGCTCTTTTCCTGGGGCTGGGTGCTTGGTAGGTTCCTAGATAATCTGAGCCTTGGTGAAAACCTGGAGGGAAAATTCTGAAAGTTGGGAATTCAGGAAATCCTCAGGGGAAGAAAGCATTTTCTCAATCAGTGTGGAAGGTAAACATTAATTGGTTAGAGATTGCTATATATTCGTTCTTTTTCTTTTTTTTTTAAATTTTATTTTAATTGTTCTTATACAGTTTTCTGTTTTCTTCTCCCATCCCGTCCCACCGCCCCAGCCCTCCCCAGCTCCCTCCCATTTCCACCCCCGCCCCCAGCTTTTGTCCATGTGTCTTTCATACTTGTTGCTCTAATCCCTTCCCCTTTTCCCTGGATATTCCTATCCCTCTCCTCTCTTGTTCTCAATTTCAGTGTCTTTGGTTATATTTTGCTTGTTTGTTTGTTCTGTTGATTAGGTTCCTGTTAAAGGTGAGATCATATGGTATTTGTCTTTCACCTCCTGGCTTATTTCGCTTAGCATGATGCTCTCCAGTTTCATCCATGGTGTCGCTAAGGGTAGGAGCTCCTTCTTTCTTTCTGCTGCATAGAATTCCATTGTGTAAATGTACCAAAGTTTCTTGATCCACTCATTTACTGATGGGCACCTAGGCTGCTTCCAACACTTGGCTATTGTAAATTGTGCTGCTATGAACACTGGGGTGCGTATGTTCTTCTGGATTGGTGTTTCAGAGTTCCTAGGATATAATCTTAGCAGTGGAATTGCTGGGTCAAAAGGTAGGTCCATTTTTAGTTTTCTTAGAAAATTCCATACTGCTTTCCATAGTGGCTGTACCAGTCTGCAATCCCACCAACAGTGCACTAGGGTCCCCCTTTCTCCACAACCTCTCCAACACTTGCTGTTTGTTGCTTTGTTTATGATGGCCATTCTGACAGGTGTGAAGTAGTATCTCATTGTGGTTTTAATTTGCATCTCTCTGATAGCTAGCGATATTGAGCATCTTTTCATGTGTTTCTGGATCTTCTGTATGTCCTCCTTGGAGAAGTGTCTTTTTCATTTTTTAATTTTCAAAATTATAAATCTTCCTTAGCCGCAAAATTTTTTCTTTTTTACCTTCTTATGTAACATCTTCCATAGCCAAAATTTTGGGGGGAGGAAGATCTACTTGTAAGCTGTGGGAGCATAGCTCAGGAATCATCATCCATTGTTCATTTCATAGTTTAATTCATTTGTGAAAGTTAAATAAGTAATGGCTCTATCTAGATACTTCTAAAAGTGGCTGGCTACCAAGTACACAGCACTAGTATGAAAAACTACCTGATCCCGCCTAATGCAGTGTGTCAATGCATCATTGCCAGGTGTTTGTTTATTAAGCATGGTGCTAGGAACAATGGGGTAGTCCAGGGAGATGGTTAAACATGATCCCACCTTCTGAGGATCGTTGGGTGTTAGAAGATATGTGGTCATTTTAAAGTATGTCAGCACAATTTTTATTCCTCCTTTTAAAAGGTATAGTTTAATTCCTCTGTCCTTTGTGTGTGGTCTGGACTTAGTAAATAGAGCAAAGTGGATATGACAGAGTATAAACTCTGAGGGTAGGTCCTGAAAGGCACAGTGGATTCCTCCTTACCCGGTGTCGGCTTGCTCGCTCTGGGAGGACCCAGCTGCCAGCACCACCGTGGGACCCAAGACCAGCTTTCGGGAGACCCCTCCTCTCGTTGTGACTGCTATCTCATGAGAAACTGTGGATCGGAGCCAACCCAGACCAATTGTTTCCTGATTCCTGCCCCAAAGGAACGGCGATATTTGTTCATTTAAGCTGCCGAGTTTGGGGGCAGCAGTAGATAACTAGCTGGAGAGATCAGACAGAAACAAACCTGGAGCCCTTGGACCTGTTGCCCTCACCTCCAGCAAGTTTCAGGGTGTCTGAACCCCATGAAATTGGATAAAAAGTATGTGCATATATATGTGTGTTTTTCTTGGCAAGTATTGAAAGCTTTCCTCAGTTTCTTAGGACTCCCTAATCTCTGAAATAACACATGTGTTTTATTCAGAAGAAATAACGTGGTGGGGCCCAGAGAAGGAGACAGAAAGGTTTCATTGGGAGGAACAGCTCTTAAGTTTAAGCAGCTGGTGCGTATTTGCTGATGAAGACTGGGACTGGATCAGGCCTTAAAGGCTGAAATGAACTCACACAGACGGTCCTATGAAACAGTCCTCTTCAAAGTGAGCCTGATCACTTTACATCATTGTAAATAAAACTTCGCTGAAACAGTCATGCTCACCTGTATACCTACTGTGTGCGGGCACTTTGCCATACAACAACAGAGTTGAGTAGTTGTGACAAATGTCCCATATGCCTCAAATATTTACTATCTGTCCCTTTATTATAAAGCTTGCTAACCTTTACTTTTTTATACTGAGATGAGGTTGGCATTCTTGGGGCACAAAAGCAGTAGCTGAAATGAACCTTTCTAACTGATGAGTGAAGGTGCTACAAGTCATGTAGCAGATGGTCCTGCAGGAAAGTAACACATTAACATTTACTCTCTAAGCCCCATAGGAGTAATTGCTGTCCTGGCCTAAGAAAGATGTGGTTATCTGGACAGCCTCCTGGGGAAATGAGATTTATAGAGCTGGGGGAGGGGGGGGAGGTTCATGCCCCTAGATCAGAGGTGAAAACCCCAGAGCGCTCGGACCACTCAAAGTGGCTCCTCAGCCGCAGGGGTGTAAGTAGGAGAGGGCCACTGTGGTTTATTTCTGTAAAGGGGCGCTTGCTTTCTCTGTATTTGCCTCGAAGACTTGACATTTTTCCTTTTTCCCCAAAGAATTTTATAAACTTGATCTATAAATGATGCCTATGTTATGCTGAAATAAGATGCTTGAGGCTGGACTCAAGTCCATTTTCTTGTTAATTCCATTTTGTAGAGTGTTGTGAACTCTCATGTCCCTAACAGCTACTGATTGATTCTTCCAGGTAAAGTGACAGTCACTTTAGTATTGGGCTTAGTTCTGGGACTTCAGGTCTGATTTTTTTCCCTGCAGTTAATCTGATAACAGCTGGTTTTGCTTTGTAGTTGTTTTTTTTTTTTTTTTTTTTTTTAAATCCTCACCTGAGGATGTATCTACTCATTCCAGAGGGCGTAGAGGGAGAGAGAGAGGAGAGAAACTTCGATGTGAGAGAGCAGACTTAATCAGCTGCCTTCCATGTGCACTCAACTGTGAACGGAACCTGCAGCCTAGATATGTGCCCTGACTGGGAATCGAACTCACAAACTTCTGGTTTGTGGGAACTGAGCCACACCTGCCAGGGGCCACTTTGTAGCTTTGAGTTCAGTGTGCTAGATGTTTATCTTTAATATACAAGGCATTTCTCCAGCTTTCATAATACCTAGTTTATAAGAAGTCTAGAAAGGAAATGGCATGTAGTTGATCATGTCAGTGTTTTATAGAGTCTTTCCTCTGACTTCTGCTGAGTGTGACTGCCCAGGTGCTCCGCCTCACAGCCTGGTACCCCCTACGCTTTCGTGCAGACCTCGTGTGAGCACGGGTGAGTGTCCTCAGCAGGGAAGTGCTATCACCTTATTCGTGCATCTCTGTGCAAAGCTAACTGTTTAAATTAAGAGTTCTGTCTATATTGCTGGTTATGTCAGTGAAAAATAGTATGTGGCCAGTCTCACAGTTCTTTAGCTAATTTTCTACAAGGTCTGACCAAGTTTATAATCTAATTTATTATCTTTTGTTATGAACTGTTTTGAATGAATAGAGAAATTAGAGAATAATGAACATCCATTTTTTACTTTCCAGTTTTTTTATAAACCTTACCATACTGCCATATTCATCATAGATGGATAGATAATTTTAAAAAATAAGGCATTAATAGAGTTGATGCCTCCTTTGAATTTGTCTTCTTTATCCTTTCCCAGGAGAAATGTGATGTGTGAAATTTCATGTTTATGATTGCCATGCACACTTTTATAAATAA
This sequence comes from Anoura caudifer, assembly GCA_004027475.1. NCBI lineage: Eukaryota > Metazoa > Chordata > Mammalia > Chiroptera > Phyllostomidae > Anoura > Anoura caudifer. Next base: position 61,469 of record PVKU01005913.1, on the reverse strand, counting down.
AAAGGTTACATATTGTTGACTACCATGTATACTTTTACTAAATATGAATACTATACTTTTATTAAATATAAATATTAAGATTATATATTATTTTCATGTTTTTAAATGCCATGCAAATGGTATTGTATTATATGCATTATGTTCCAAATTGCTTTGCTCCATTTAAGATTATGTTTTAAGACTTTTCTATGTTTATACTTGTAGTTTACTTATTCATTTTAATTGCTGTAAAATATTCCTTTGTCAGAATATACTATGACTTATCTATTATCCTTTCAGTGGACATTTAAGTTGTTTTGATGTTTTTCCATTATAGATAATTCAGCAGTGAGCATTTCTGTTTATTTCTCTTTGTTAATATGTATGAGCTTTTCTCTTTTCTACCCTTAGAAGTGAAATGATTGGGTCTTAGAGTATGTCTTCAATATTATTAGGTAATTCCAAATAGCTGTCCAAAGTAGCTATGCAAATTTATACTTACACCAGCATCATAAACAACTTCATTGCTTCACATCATGGTCAACATTTTTATTTTGCTAATTTATTATTTTGTTGTTATAAACAATATTTTTCTAATTACTAGTTTCATTGGACATTGGCTTTAATTTTAACTTAATTTTTTACTTTTTAACATTGTGTTGAGATATTAGCCAATGCAATTATATAAGAAAAAAACTATTGCAGGCATAGGAACTAGAAAGAAAGAAATAAAATTGTTTGTGGATGACATGATTATATATTAGGAAAACCCAGAAGCATCCATGAAAACACCATTACAAACAATAACTGTTTAAATTAGCAGTTATTCACAATTTTTTTAAGTATGCAATCAAAAATAACTTAGAATTTGTTATGGAAGGGAATAGCCCATTTCCAATAGCAAAAAGAAGAAGAAGGAGGAAGAGAAGGAAAAGGAAGGGGAGGGGGAGAGGAGGAAGAGGAGGAGGAGGAGAAAATATATAAATTTAAATGTTCAAGTTGAATGAGGAAAATTATAAAACAACTTCAAAAAGACTGCAAAGTTGCCTTAAACAAATAGAAATATATATCATATTCTTAGATAAGAAAGCTAAATATTATAAAAATATCACATAGTCCTAAATTAATATATAAACCCAATTTAAAAATTCAATAAAAATACTCTCAGATTTTGTTTTGTTTTCAACTAGACAAGTTGATTATATAGTTCATTTAGAAACAAAAATAGAAAATCCCCAAAAATAAAAGAAATCAAGGGAGAGTCTCACCCTTCCAGATATTAAACTATATTGAGCTACTATAATTAAAATAGTAGCTCCCATGAATAGAAAGACTGACCCATGAATAGAAAGACCATTGGAATTCAATAGAAATAAGCTTGGTCTCCTATGAAAATAGAATATATAATAAAAGTGGCTTGTTAAATCAATGAGGAAATATAGGTATATATTAGTGTTGGGATAATGGGATAAATGCAAGGAAAAGATAAAATTTTTAATTTTCACATCATACTCTAGGCTACATTCCAGATGGTTTACAGGTTATATGAAAGGAAACCATATAAGTACAAAAACAAAATATTGCTGGTTACTTCCACCACTTTTGAATAAGGAAAAATATTTTATGACTCTAAATCTAGAAGCAATGAGATTGATGGATTTGATTACATAAAAATGAAAATCAAAAATTAATAAAAACAAAGCAAAAAAAAGAATAACTATGAAAACTCTTTGTAAATTAAACCACAGACAAAGTTTGTAGCCCTTATGTATGAAAATCTACAAACAAGAGAAGAAGGCTAACAATGCTATAGAAAAATGGATTAAAGATATTCACAGATAGAAAAGAAATGCAAAGAACTCTTAAACATTTAAAAAAAGATATTTAATCTCACTCCTAATACAAGAAATACAAAATAAAACTCTTCATGAGTTTTATTAAATTGGCAGAAGTTTTACAATATAGTCTACTGGTGAAACTGTGGAAAACTGGGAAATCTCATACATTGATGAAAGTGGAAAATGGTACAGTTTTTATGGAGATGAACATGGTAAAATTACCAGTGTGTTTACTTTTTGATGGAGGGAGTGCATTTTACTTATTCCAGTGACACCTTGTCAAACATTAAAGGACATGTGCACAGAACTTCAATTTACTACTATTTGTACTATCAGCAAGCTAAATGAATGCATGAAACAAAGAAACCCAAGTGTCAATAAGGGGGTAGGTGCATAAATTATGATATATCCTTGCAATTAAGAACCACACAACTCTAAAAAGAAGTAACAAATATGACTATGATGAAGTGAAGAAAAGTGTTTGAAGAAAAAGTGAGGAAAATTTTTGCTGAAGCAAGTGTAGTACTCTGTGGTGCAGAAAAGTATGTATGGTATAGTACCATTTATTGATGAATGATTAAAATATGAGTATATATTTGCCTATATATGTTTTTTAAAAGTGATAAACCATAAACTTTAAATTGCATATAAAAAGAGAACTAGAAGAGGATGAATAGAACAAGAATTAGAAGTGAGAACCTCAGTGCACATACAGTTGGTAGCATAAATGTGTAAAGAGGAAGTGAGTGCTCCAAGAGACTATAAAACACAGTGATTAGACTTTACCTCTTTCTTGGGGTATATCCTAATGACAAAAGAAACTACAAAAACATTTTAAAACCTTTTCAATAATCATAGTATTGGCGATAGTGTGGTACTCATATACTGAGACTGTTGCATGTGCATTTTAGGATAGGTCAAATGTGTGATTATGTTGGTGTCGTGAGAACTGGGATTTTTGGCATGGGAAAAAGATATGGATGCAAGATTGATGAGGTAAAATAACTCTGTAATCTTGATTTGAAATAGAATATTAAAATGAATATATGATTTATTTTTATCTTTAAAAAATAATACTTTTAGCTTTGCTCACTGAAGAGGCTTAGAAATAATGACTAACTCAGTGGCAGTGAATCACTAGAAGCCAGATTATTTGGTCTCCAAATACCATTTCCCAATAAAAACAAGCAGGACTCCCCCTGGAAGTATTAAGACTTCTTGTAAGAAGAACTTGTAATGTAATATCTTGTTCGAACGGAAAACACATTGCCAGGTATTACCAGGGCCATGTCAAATGACTCAGGACACAACTTGAATAGGCTCCGCTTGCTGAAGATGGGTCAATTTGAGTCTTAATAAGGATAATAACTTAATAGTAAGGATAAAACAAATATTAGATCCACAGTTCACAATGATACTAAAAAATATTTATTGGTCATTGCCTTTGGTAAATGCTAGTGAACCATCTCATTGCTTTGAAAACTGGAAGATGAAGGGAAAAATCTAATGTTTATTCTGCCTTTTCTTTCTGAATTGTAACTGAGAGTAACCAAATAAATGATGAGGAGAAGCTTCTTCTCTAGGATTGTAGCTGATAAATGAAAAAGAAATCATAGAATCAGGATATCACCACTTCCTGACCTATCATGAAATAATGGAACTTGGTAATGATCATCTGTGGATGCTAATAACATCAGACAGAGAAAGAGAGAGATTGATTGATTGATTGATTGATTATATTCCCCCCAGTAGAAGTATGTAACCCTATCTATGAAGTAATCCACACTGGAAAACTACAAGACAAACAATCTGAATTCTTCAACAAAAAATTAGCAAGAGAAGAAGATAAAAGGTAAAGGAAAACCAATAGATTAAAAGGAACACGACTTACCAGCCAATTTTGATGTATGGACATTGTGGGGATCACAGTTTAAACAAACTAAAAGAAAAAAAACTTAAAATAGGTCAGGACATATGCTCATTTGATGAGATTGAAGAGTTACTGTTAATTTTTTTAGGTATGATAATATTATGGCTATAGTACCTTAAAATGAGTCCCTATGTTTTAGAGTACATATTGAAGTATTTACAGATGATATGATAGTATTTGTGGAGTTTGCTTTAAAAAATCCAGGGATTGAGGGGATTTGGTTGGGAATATAGCTGAAGCAAAAATAGCCATGAATTGATAATATTGAAGCTGAGTAATGGGGTTATGTGGGTGTTCATTACACTATTCTTTCTACTTTTGTATATCTTTCACATTTTTTGACAAAACTTTTTTTTATGTAGACCAAATGATTTTTACTTAGAAATAGAGGCCATTTATTATAGGTTTCCACTTATTTGTTCATCAGTTCATCCTTCTAAGAAATAATCATCAAATGAAGTTTTAATCTGGTGTTCTTACAGTAGCATTCAGTAAGATGTACTCCATTCTTCAACTAGACCAGAATATGCACTACTACTTTATTCCCCTTGAAAAGTGAGAATAAAATAACTATTTAAAAATATTCTATTCGGCCTTAGAAAACCATTTATGGCCTTATCAAGAGAGGGGGGAAAAATGACTCGGCTTATAAATGGACACTTCTCCAAAAGTTTCTTTCTAATACAGTTTCTTAGAACTAGATGGCTGTTTTTCATAGAATTATATTATAAATGTCAATAGGTTCCCAGGCCAGTCCACAAAAGTCTGTTAATCCATAACATAATATTTGTGGTCTACAAATCTGACAGAATACTAAGGGTTCAGTATAGGCAAAAATGAAATAGTTTTTCTAGAAAAATGCTTTCTTCTTTTTATTTTTTTGGTTTCATAAATTATTTTATCATTGTTCAATTATAGTTGTCTGCATTTTCTTCCCACCACTCCCCCCCACCCCATCCAAACCCACCTCCCCCGTGGTTTTGTCCATGTGTCCTTTGTAGTAAATGCTTTCGTAACTGACTTCAGCACTCCAGAAAGTGAGTGACTGCCCTGCACCTGTTACAGGAGTGAGTTTCCTTGTACTCCAGATTGCTCGGTTGCCGCATGCTTGCACTCCGAAAGCAAAAAACGGTAACATTCTTATCACCTGTGACTTGGCCTTCTCTCACTTATAAATTAAACACTTGAAAGAGCAGAGATTATCTGCATATGAATGATCTCAGTAATAAAAACCTGCCTTTCATGCTGTTTTTATAGATTATTTGATATTCACAAGGAACTGTTAAATGGTAAGTATTATTACCCCCAGTTTACAGCTGAAAGACTGAGGTTCAAAGGGTAACGAAAAACCCTTGGGAGTCAAAGGAAGTGGATGTGAGTCCTGAACTTCAGTCTGTTCATCTGTAAAATGAATATAATGAAACTCCATTTTACATCATCATAAAGACTAAATGAACTGATATATGTGAATGATAACATATAAGATACTAAGCAAATGTTCATTCTGCACTAATGATGAAGACCATGGTAGGGCTATTTGACTATTTACATGGTCCCTAGGTTGAAAAACTAGAATCATAAGAAGACTCATTGGTATAATACGAGGAAATGGAATGTTCACGCACTGGGGGATGTTTAGGTCAGAGAAGGGTCAGGAGGAGTTAGATGTCGTCATATATTTCCTGAAGGGCTCAGGTTCTGAAGAGTAGATTTCACTCAATTTAAAGAACTTTTTTTGCAGTCAGTTTCCCTATTACTGGGATTTTTCAAGCAAAGACCTTACAGCCACATGTTAGGGATGTTGCAGTCGGGCTTCCTTATTCTCTGGGCAGTTTGTACCCCAGGTCCTAGTACTGAAATCTAACAACTTTCTGGAGTTGGGTAAAGATTCCTGGTCAGTGATTTTAAGGTCTAAGAAACACTCATGATGACACCCTGTAATGCGATAAAAATGGCAGAAAATGATCTGTAAGCTGATTAAATGTTTATTAAGCACTTACCACATTGCAAGATGATGTCCTAGGTACCAAAGCATTTTTATTTATTTTTAATTTTTGTTTATTGATTTGAGAGAGAGGGTGCCATTGATTTGTTGTTCCACTTACTTATGCATTCATGGGTTGTTGCTTGTACGTGCCCTGATTGGGGATCGAACCCATAACCTTGGCACATTGGAATGACACTCTAACCAAGTGAGCTGTCTGGCCAGGGCTTGGTACCAAAACATTTTTAAAAAACCATCTCTCGTGTTTCCTTATTAGAACATAGAAGATTCTGTTCTGTTTTCACCTTCTGTCACCTTTTAAATGTACTGCGGCAGTCTTGATCTTCCCAGGCCTGGTAAGGGAGGTGATGAAATGTTAACATGGCCCGCTACTTAAGTTATCATTCCAACTGATTTAGTTTCCAATTTTGTTGGAACTCTCCCGCGTAGACTTTAATTCTCCAGGGTAGAGTCAAAATGTGTTGAAATGACCTCTTAGAAAAAGCAAGGGAAAATATATCACCTAATACAAAGTATGTTTTTGCATCTTAGGCTCTGAGGATAAAATGTGGTTAGATGAGTAATGAATGTATCAGAACCTTAATGCTATTTAAACATATGGATGAGTGCATTGTGTGTGTTTTGTGTATTTAAAATTGAGACTTTTGTTGGAACAATGTCTTTCATTTAGTGCACTTCGTGGTGATTTATCCTAACAGACTGCTTTAAATCATCTGAAATAGCAAGACATACGAATCTCAACAATAACTTCCCCAAGGCTGGAGAAGTCAGCGGGAGCTCAAACTGCTAGGTAGACATTATTATTATTTTTTTTTCACAAACTCATATGCAAGTGTAAAACTTTTATGAGGCTGCTTTAACAAGGCCCTTTGGGATTTAGTGTTATTTATCTAAACTCTTATTAAAAATGAAAACTTTTCTATGTTTAGCCTGGTAAAGCATAACCGATTTTACCAATATTGTAAGCTGGAAGAACGAATACTGTTTTGCAGGCTGGCTCAAAAATAAAGTTCGGAGACGTTGTTGGGGCCAGTGTCTTCAGCGTGGACGTTACGGAAATGGGACAGTGACAGCAGAACCGGTATTTCAAAGTCTCCTTTAATTAAAAAAATCTCAGCGCTACTCTGCTGGTAATTTAGGATTTGACATAACTTATTAAAATAACTTCCAGCCCTGGAGCCCTGCTTCGTAGAGCACGGCGCTGTCTCCGTCGGAGTCAAGTTGCCCTGGAACTCTTGTTCCCTGGTACCAGTGGGCACCTTTTTATTTATGGTGTCTGCACTCGTTGAAGTATACCTGTGATTTCCGCCCTCCTTCACTGAGAAGTGGGGCATGGGGGAGGGGTTGTTGCTGAGATTCATGTGCCAGAATCACTCTGCAGGTAACCCAGGGGAAGAGCCGGAGCTGCTGCAGGAACATTGAGCTGCTGCAGGAACATTTTTGTAATCTTGAAACGTGTGCAGCTTCTTTGTAGGTGTGTTCTGGTTTGATGAGTCTGGGTTCTGCAGTAAATCTGTTCTGAGACAGACCCCGGGAGCTAGGATATTAAATTATCTTTAATGCAGTACAGTTTCAGGCAGCGAGGACATTATGCGGGGAGAAAGGAAATGTTGCGAAATCAGGGTCAAGATCTTTTGCAGACTTTTAAGAGTTTGTTAGAGTCCATTTAGCTTGGGTGTGTCCATTCCACTTGCAAACATTTTTCTGATGAGAAGGTGGGCAGACAAATGGGTGACTGCTTGGGGAGAAAGGTTGGGCAGACAGATGGGTAGACAGATAAAACGACTTAATCATCTTTGGTAAGACGATTGTTGGTACATAAGTTTCTGTGCTATAGAGTGAGTTTAAAAAAAAAAATAAGGACAGGTTTATCTGAATGAGATCATGGCTAATTCAGAATTTTGAAGACATTTATAAAGTGACCAAAAATGAGAACTATGAGCCAGAGAGCACTTTTGGATTTTATTTTAAGGGTCTTATCATTTCAACTGTCAACCTCAGCAGTACTAACGGAAGTCATTGCAAATAGTGCACTACTAAGTGGAGTCCGGGGACTCACCACCTCTGTTCCATGGGAAGTGCAAATGCTTCCGAAACAATAGAGAGAAATAAGAGGGCAAAGCACGCAGATGCTGTTTCTAAGAAGGGAAGTAGAGAACCACCAACTGGCAATTACGGTTTAGAGTGTGAAGGAGACAAAGGGCGAGCACCAAGAGAGCTGATCATGGCAGAAATATTGGCTAAAGGTCAGCCGCAGAGGCAGTGCGAGTATGAAAATTTAAACAGGTCAGAAAATGTCAGAGCGAACTGAGCTTTAAGAACTTCTATTCTGAAAGAATCTCAGAGCAGTTGCAAATGGGAGGAAGGCTGCTTGTACGCTTGTTTTTAACTCTTCGACTTGAGCAACTGTTTTAACAGTTGAGTTGCGAGGCACTGTCAGGAATAGACTATTTTAATTTTGGAGAAACCCAACTGTTAAAACAGCTGTTTGGTCCGATTAGACTTAAGCTGGCTCTGCTTAGGTTGCAAAACCTCAAGGGATCACAGCGCCAGGCCAGTTGGATGTTATGATTTTATTGGACATTACAAAAATATGAACAGATCCTCTAGGTTGAAGGTTATGTTGGACACCTACTCTCCAAAGAAGCCAGATTCCTTAGTTTTGTTTTTACAAAGTGCTAAGGCAAATAACATGGGCTTTTACCTTGTTCCAAGTTCATGGAAATTATCTGAAGTAATTTTGCCTTACATTCCTTGGATGCAAGTGTTTTTCCTGGCACCTAATAAATAAAAAAGAAGAAGAGGCTCCCTAGTTTTATGATCATTAATATCTTAATAATAGGTACTATATGGCAAAGTCACCTCAAGTAGTCATTTTTATTATTTATTTTGTATCTTCTGTTATCTAAGTAAAGAATTCTGTTTATAGCAGCCACCAAATTTGTCACTTTTTAGCCAACACATTTTTAATATCTAGAACAACTTGAATGATGCTCACAATAATAAATATATCAAATACCAAATTTATCCTCTCAAGTACCCTTTTCCATGGAAAAGACTACTGATTAGATTAGTCTCAGGTAAATTAAAGACCTGAAAAACTTGTTACGATGATTTGATTTCTTGCATAAAGAACTAATTTCACTTGATGCAATGTTAGTATGTATCTTAAACATTCAAAAGATACGTTTCATTCCATATATTTTCAAAATGAAAATAGGTTCATTTTTCATATGATCGCTAACATGGTCGTGTTAATGTGGATGTTTGAAACAATGGAGGAAAGCAAAGTAGAATTCTTTTAATCTTGGTTTCCACAGAAACCAAATGTTCTATCAGCATTTTGGCCCTTTCCCTTGCATGTATGTCTTTATGTTCATATACAGGATAGGGCAAAAGTAGGTTTAAAGGGTTTTGTATGGAAAATAATACAATAAATAAAATAATATAAGAATTATTATATTCTTACATTAGTATATTATCTTATAATAGATACTATATTCTCTGTGTTTCACATACTCACAACTGTAAGCCTACTTTGCCCCTCCCTGTATTCAGAAAGATGTGATTAGCATATTTAACAATATATACATTAATTTTAGCTGTATATGTTACTTTTTATTTTGCTTTTTCTTTTTAACTTGTCAAAATATTGTGACTATCTTTTCAGGTAAAAAGATCTACAATCATCATTTAGGTCTTGGTTTTTAGGGGTTTTATACTTTGAAGGATTGACTTATTCTTGCTAGTTTCTAAAACTCAATGTTGTAAGTAGTTAAAAAGCAGAATTGAAGATGTTAGTAAAAGATGAACTCAAGTTTCAAAAGTACAATTTTGCTACTTTCACTGAAAAATATGCATGCTTATTTTACTAACTAAAGCAAGTGTATATGTTTTGAATGTATCAAATCATTTAACAAAAAATACTTTGGTTATAAGTGAAATACTTTTGTTATTTTAAAATAAAAAATAAATAATAAGCTTTTTTTGTTGGATCATCAAGAAACATTGTTTAGTTTTCTCCCTGTTTTCTAGGCTAAAAAGTGCAAACTTTACTCATGTTAACATTCACAAAAAATTTCTTGTTATACTATGGATTGGTTTAGAGGATGACAGTATTTTTATACTGACAGTATGATACATTACTGTTAAAAAACAACAGAACAAGTTAGCTTTTCTACCTCTCCTCATACTAGTAAATCCAGATGCTTAACTACCTTTCTCCAGTTTGTGAGAGTAACTTTAAAACCTTCTTAGAATATGAATTTCTTGAATACCCCATCTGCAGCACATGCTTACTGCCCCGCACTACCACCCCCCACACGCTCAGTTATACGCACATACACCCCACAGGGTGATTAACCACATTTTAAATGTCTTTTTCACACCTTGGAATCAGATATTTAGCATATCCTCTCCAGAATGAGAGGAATGTGGAATAGTGAAAGCCAGCTATCAGAGGTAGCTCATTTCAAGGGTGTGGTTGCCAGGGAAGAGAAGCCACATATTAAACAGTCTGTAAAAACTGTGGCCTTTGGAGGTTTAGTGTAATTCGTCTTGGTTTCCAAAAGCTTTCATTTAATATTTTGCCTTGGAAGAATTGGGCCAAATAATTCCCTCTTTGACTCAAGATGCGTTTTTAGGGGATGCTTCTTAATCCATAAAACCTTTGAATAAAATTTTGGAACATATCTGCCCATGTCCATACTCAGATCTTTTTAGGGTCAGCTCATGGGTAAATAGTATATATACAACTTAGGAGACTGTCAGTCCTGACCTGGTGGATCTTATTGTTCACATTTATATTATTAAGGTACATGTAAATCAAATTACTGCAGGGGAATTGAATTTAAGTTGATACAAATGAATTTTCTATATACAAGGTAATTTTAAAAAGATTCTCCTACCTTACCTGAAATGGGTGTGGCCAGCTGCGCTTTCATGCTACCAGTTACATTGACATGTGACTTCCTGAAAGGCCTGATTTTTTTTTTTTAAGTATATTTATTGTTATGCTATTGTCCCATTCTTTTTTCTCCCCTCTCTCCCCCTCCACCAGTAACCCCATTCCCTCCAGCATCCCCCACTTAGTTCATGTCCATGGGTTGTACATATAAGTTCTTTGGCTTCTCCATTTCCTATACTATCCTGCATGAGGACATTTTCTAAAATCAAGTACTCTTGCTCTGGCCAGGTAGCTCGTTGATTAAATCATCATCCTGATAGGCCAAGATTGTGGGTTTGATCCCCGGTCAGGGCACGTGCAAGAATCAACCAGTGAATCCATAAATAAGCAATGCAATAAAATTGATTTCTCCCTTCCTCTCTCTCCCTAAATTAAAAAATTAAAATCAAGGATTCTTGCTTACAAAGAACATGAGTAGGTTAGTGATCTTGATATTTGGGTTCTTATCTCTTCTTATGGAGAGACATAATTTCTAGTGATTGGGATTTGTCTTCTAATGGACCAGAGAGAGCCACTTGTGACTTAGGGTTATGCAGTCCAGTTACTAATATCTCAGGTGTCAAGATGGGTCAGGCCAAATTCATCCGAACTGAGTTACACCATTGCCAGCTGCAGTCTTGTGGAGAAAGGGTGTATGGATTTCTAGGAGAAAGCCATCGGAAAGTGTACTAAAAGCCAGGGATACTGGAGATGATGGTACTCTGCAGAGGCGGGGTGGGGAGGGTTTGGGTACGGTGCAGGTCACCAGGATACTACCCCTTCTGAGGCCGCAGACTGCTGGTGCCCCGGCAGGTAGTATCTCTCTTCTCTGCTGAGACCCAGCGTGGTTTCTCTGTGTATGTCACCGCAGTCACTGACAATCCGTTTGAACTGGAAAATGAAGGAAACCTACTTGTTATAACCGACCTAGGAAATAGTGAAAGGAGAAGAAAAAGTCTCAAACCCTTGCTTTGTCCTTAATGCATCAGAAACACGTTTCCATCCGCGTTGACAAAGGACTTGAACTCTGGGGCGGAGTGGGTAGTGTTGATTGATGAACTGCCGGCTGATTGGCCCCGCTCATGGGACAGGGGATCCAGTGGCGCCCAGTGTAAGGCTTGCGGTTAAGAATGTTATCACAGCGAGTCTGATTTATTACGTCCGAACCCTCTCATGCTGACATCCAGTTAGGAAGATGGTTAAGAGGTTGGAGTTACATTTCCCAGCCTCCTTTTGAGCTGATTCCCTGTGGTAATGGAATGTGGTAAAAAATGGGAGCCCGGAGGCTTTCTCTTTAAAAGCGCTTTGGAAATTTTTCCTAAATAGTGACGTTACATTTATTAATATGCCAACGCAAATATTGTGATATGTAATTAGTATAAAATGGAACTCTTTTTATTGTTTTATCAAAAATGATAAGTTAGAGGTCAGATTTTAACCAAAAGCAATGGTTCTTACTCGGAGTCCATGAATCTTGAAAACGTGCTAAGTGAAAGAAGCCAGGGCATGAAATGCTCTCGGGCCTCGGGTGGTCTAAGGAACACTCAAATCACGTGCAGAATTTTCTTTGTATGAATGAATGCTTCAGTGGAGAGAGTGCGCGTAGTTTTAATCACCTTGTCCTTGACCTATGACCTTGAAATGGTTTAAAAAGCACTATTTGGAAGCCTTTAAAAAAATTTTTTTTTGTTCTTTGTCCCCCTCTTATAAATATCTAGATGTTTTATCGTAGAGGTTTTGGCCTTTGGCCTGTGATTTTTAAAGATTTTTGTTTGTTTTTTAATAATATAGTTTTAAAAGCCACAAAAACCCTTATGGGCTTATGGGATTGTTGCAGTTTCTTAAATTTTCTGGAGAGATTTTTTTTATTGATTTATATTTATGCCTTTAGTACATCTTGGATTTAATTTTGAATATGGTACAAGATAAGCTTTAAAATGAATTTTCTTTCAAATATACTTAGGTGTATTTGAAATTTTCTACAAGAGAAAGTAAAAAAAACCTGAAGGTATCGCTGGCTTCTTCAGGTGGACTTCTAACTGCGACCTTTCTGATGAGGCCACTTCATCACAAGTGTTAAAGTTGTGAAGTTGCCAGCAGGTGTGTTCATAGGCTCAGTTCTTTCCTTTAAGGGAAGTGTGGTCAGTTACGGTAATTCCTTTGTTCTCAACAACTGCTACCTTGCTATAATAAAGTCATTTATAAAAAAACAAAGTCCTTTATTGTTTTTTAGCATGGGTTAATACATTTAATTTTGAGATTGCCTTGTTGATATTGTCCTTAAAGCAGACTGATTTTCCCCATTTCCTCTGAGAGAGAGCTATCTTGTCCCCACACAAGTTTACAGATCTATGGGCAAAGTTTGAAAGCCAGCCCTCAGGAATTGTGTACCCAAATTTCTTCTCTCAAGAGCCCATTAACTCAGAGAATTGAAGAACAATTTCGACATTGTGATTAAAAAGCTCAAATGTGCCCTGGCTGGTGTGGCTTAGTGGATTGAACGCTGGCCTGAGAACCAAAGTGTCATAGGTTCAATTCCCAGTCAGGGCACGTGCCTGGGTTGCAGGCCAGGAAGGACCCCAGCGGGGCACATGCGAGGCAGCCACACACTGATGTTTCTCCCCCTCTCTTTTTCTTTCCCTTCCCCTCTGTCTAAAAATAAATAGATAAAATCTTTTTTTTAAAAAGCTCAAATGTTTTCTACAGTTTTCAAAGGAAATACTGTAATTTCAAAGAAATGCTGTTCATTATTTAGTGAAACTTATCTTGAAATGCTAATGAGCATTAATTGGTATGTATGTTTTCCAGGTTCTATGTTCACAAATTAGTACTTTAAAAATATTTTAATATATGGAGTTAATATGGTTTATCATAATAGATATAGCAGTACATTTCGTTTCAGAATTTTGTGTTGACATTTCATAAGAATTTTTAAAATTCTGAATCCTCATCCAAATAATGTTTTAAATAGTTGTATTTTTTTTAATGACTGTAGCACTAAGTTGTGGTCATTTGCTTGCTTTGGTACTTTGAGAGCTTATATATATTATTAACTTTTATTAGTATTCATCTCATGCTGAATTTACTCCTGGGCCACGAGTTTTGGGGTCTTCAATTTCCTTTGGGATATCTTTTTCTTCTGTGCAACTTCCTCTTCTGGGTTGGAAACGATCTGCTCTTTCTCAGGAAGGATCATCCCGCTGTGGCAGGGAGCGCTCATGTATGGGACAGTCTGCCCATGAACTCTGGAAGTTCTACCACCACATCTTGGGAGCTTTGCTCATCTGGATGTGCTCGGTGACCAGAGAACCTCCATTTAAGCCCTTAAGTTCAACATTACTGTCTGCATTTTTAAGCATGTGCAGCAAAAGCTCAGTACTGTTTTTGGACCACCAACCCTGCATCCAGCCCTACTGTTTGGCCTGGGCATGTGTACCAACTTCACGATTCTAAAGACAGAGTGAAACACATTGCTTCTTTGAAGTGACATCCTTCAGATACTTGGTGACTTTTCGGATATGCATACCCTTGATGGCCTGAGTAATTCAACGAATGTTGTTAAAGCGAACATGGAGATTTGAACCTCTTGGTTTGCGTGATTTTGTGGGAAGAGAAGAGCATAAATTGATGGGTCTGTGTGATAGCTTTGAAATTGAATTCTAAAAATCCACAGGTATAAACACTGTTGTATTTTAACATCATTAATAGGTTCTTTGCTTTCTTAGGACTTTCTAGGATTGAAGAGTCCAAATCCACTAATAAACTATGAGAAACATGAAATTTAAATATTTTTATCTTCAGCTTTCCTGTGCCATATTATTTTTTCTTCTCTGTACAATTCTGTTGAACTCATTTGAAATAGTTTAACTTTTGGTAGAGTTGTTATATCATCTCTACTCGTTATTTTCACCTACTACGTTAAACAACGTCTGTGTTCCCTCGAAGACTATTGCTTTTGTATTTTCTCCAGTTCTTTCTTGCTATTGATCGGTGGTTGATTCATCCTCAATTTCACCATTTTTGTTAGAAGTGGTAAAAGTGACTTTTTCCCCTGACTCTTTGCCTCTTTAAAAAGTAGGTTAGCCATAGTTGCTTCTCAGGGGGATTTTGTGTCAAGGCAAAAGTTTAGAAATAAGGATGGTGTGTCCTCTGCTTGCATTCTGGTCTCTTAGACTAAGGTCACCTGGCTGACGGCCCTGGTCCCCCAGGAGAGCTTTTGCTCCCCAGTACTTTAAAAGTCACAGAAATAGGTTTCAATTGATGTTTAGTTCATTGTTCCTTTTTTAAGTGCCTCTCATGTTGATTTCGTAGTGGCAGATTACTGATAACCTGTGATGTCTTTGCAGAACATATCAGAAATCATCCAAATTCTGGATGATTGGAATCCCATGTTTTTAACATGTTTTTATCATTAACAGAAGTTTGTACTGATTTGAGACACGGGTGTATAGACTCAAATATCACCTCTGGCTTAATCAACACATACCCTAAGTTCCACATAATGAGTTTGGGGATTGTTTTAAGATAAACTGAATTTTTAGTATGACACACTATTCCTCCCTCTTTCCTTCCTGCTCTCTGTTCTTTATTTCTTAGTAACTAAATTTTTTAAAATATGAAAACATTAACTAAAATGTTGGGGACAAGTTACCATAACTTTCTGTCTTGGTCCACACATATGGATGTTTCATGTGATTAGAATAATAGTTTATTCGATTAAAATTATAGAGAAAAATTTATAAATTTTAACATTAAAAAATAAGCCCTGGGGCTAATGAAAAATATACTGTGGGAAAAGTACAGCATGCATATGGGGAACATGAGCCATATCTGGCCCAGCTGGGTTGCCTAATTTCAAAAATAAGGTTGTTAAAATTATTAAAAAATGGGATGTTCTAAAATATCTAAAATTTACCTCATTATATGCCTTTATACTTTTCAATTTTATTGGGTAGAATTGGTTCAGAAACGTAGTATACTTTTGCCTTGTTTACGGCGTAGTGAACAGAGCATGAGATTTGGAAGGGGGTCATGCTTCCGTTCCTTTCCCATTCCTTACTAACTGTGTAATCAGGGCCCCATTCTTCACCTTTCTGAGCTTCGGTGGGGATGAAAATTGTTGAATTAAGGATTAGATTTAAAGTACCAGTGTCAGACTTACATACCATACTAGTGTGTGTAATTACATAAAAACATGAATAACTAACGTGCTTCAGTACTTAGTCTTTTCTTTGTGACTATGGTTATTATCAGTGTGATGAATGTCCTTCGTGTCAGTCTGAGTGGTCTGATACATTGGATGTGTGGTGTGTGAGCTTCAGGATCTTGTGAGGAAACTAGGCCTGTCCAAGAATGCTTGTTAGAGAGCACCTGATGGTGAGTGACGAGGCAGTGCCAGTGTAGCTTAATTTCTATTTTGCATGTCCTTTTTTTAAGTGTATTTTATTGATTATGCTGTTATAGTTGTCCTAGGTTTTTTTCTCCCCTTCATCCTCCTTCTGTCCTGCACCACCCCCCACCCTCCAGCGTTCCCCCCACCACCTCACTTCATGTGCCTGGGTTTGCACATGTTAAGTTCTTCGCTTTCTCTGTTTCCTGTACTATTCTTAACCTCCCCCTGTCTGTTTTACGCCTACCAGTTATGCTTCTTATTCCCTGTGCCTGCCCCCACCACAGTCCCCCCTTCCCTCCCCACAGTAACCTTCCATGTGATCTCCATTTCTGTGATTCTATTCCTGTTCTAGTTGCTTAGTTTTTTTTTTATGTTCAGTTGTTGATAGTTGTGAGTTTGTTGTCATTATACTGTTCATAGTTTTTTATCTTCTTTTTCTTAGATAAGTCCTTTTAACATTTCATATAATAAGGGCTTGGTGATGATGAACTCCTTTAACTTGACCTTATTGGAAATCTGCCCTTCCACTCTGAATGATAGCTTTGCATGTCCTTTTTGATACATCATATCATAGCCAGTTAGCAGCCTATTGACACCTTTAATTAACACTTAAACATTTCTTTGTCTACGCCAGGAGTTGCATCTACCTCATAACATTAATTTATTTCTGATTATAAAAATAATGCTTGGAAAGTAAGAAAGCATATAGAAGAAAATGTATAAAGCAGGTTAGTATTTCCCTCTAATAGAAATAACTATTTGTAGTTACTGTATTGCCTTCTAACCTTTTCTTTCCTCATTATATAACTGTTTTGCTTATCTTGACATACAGGTATTTCCCCCTACTTATCTTTACTGCCTTTCTTGTTCAAGTTTTAGAATATATATAATGAAGTAGCTGCCTAAGAATAAAACTTCCTCTTGCAGAGAAATGTAAATGCTCTTAAGTATTAAAATACTTTTCAAACTAAAGAGCTAACATACAGAAGAGACAGGCATTAGCGGATGCAGTTACTTGCGGTTTGCTTGGACAGGAGGGTGACATGTGGTCCTCAGCGATCAGCGTGGTGAGTGGGCGGAACACAGGCTTTGCGCTGGGGCCGAGTTGAGCGAATCCCGGTTCCGTCGCCTGTTAATTGTGCGATGTTGGACAACCACTTCACCTCTGTGAACTTCGGTTTCCTCATCTTTAAAGTGTGATGAATAACGCCTGCCGTTTAGGGCTGCTATCTTGTTAGAGACAATGGTTGTAAATGAAGTACCTGGCCCACGGCCTGAACATGTTAGGCAGAGGGCAGACGATAGAAGAAACCCGAGACTTACAAAATTTAAGCATGCATTATGAAGAGCGTGTTACAGCTTTAATAAGTTAAAATACAAATGTTCTTTTTTTTTTTAAGGTTTTATTTATTTTTTTTTAGAGAAGGGAAGGGAGAGAGAAAGAAAGGGAGAGAAACATCAGTGTGTGTTTGCCTTCTTGAGTGCCCCCTACTGGGGCTTGGCCCACAACCCAGGTATGTGCCTGACTGGGAATCGAACTGGTGACTCTTTGGTTTGCAGGCCGGCACTCAATCCACTGAGCCACAGCAGCCAGAGGAAAATACCTCTGTTCTAAAAATATTTATTTGTATAATTCACTGTTTCCCTTTTTACTTATAAATATATGACCACCACCAGAGGCGTAGAAAATGATGAAAAAGTGGTGCTGCCTCGAAGATGATCTCTGTGCTGGCAGAACCCTTAATTATGAGCTGTAGCAAGCCCCTGTCCAGGTTGCTCTGATCACTCGGTCTTGGGACACGCTTACTGAATTTACTTACCAGATGAATTCACAATCCAGGGCAGTGTCAGGTGACCTTTGCTGCAAGTGATCCCATTCGGAGAAAGCAAAGACCTTTTCTGTGCACTTGCAAAAGAAAACATCAGCATGAAATTAGCTTTAATGATCCCTGTTGTGGGTTGTGGGGTAGAGGACATAAATTCTGAAAACTTAAATTGCTTATTGAACACACAGGTATAAGTGAAAATTGGTATTTCTTTTAGCCAGTAACAGGTTACATCCTGGGTGTGTCGGAGGAAGAACAACAGTAACCTAATTTTTATTTCCACATTAGACTGCCAAGTTAGAGGAATCCACAGGTCATGGTAGCTTGAGTCTGATCTCGGATGAGTCAGAGAGGTAGACACAGCTCAGACAGGAACACAAGCAGGGTGGTGGTGAGTGTTGTAAGGGACCCAAGTATGGTATTTAGCAAGTGGTTAATTCTTATGAGGGAAACAGGAAGATGTCTCCAAGGAAATGATAATTAAGTGGGTCTTGCAGGATGAACAGAAGTTAGCTGGGAAGGCTAATAGCCTTCCAGACCCAGAAAATGATGTGACGAATCATAGGGCGTGTGGTGTGTAGCGCAGGTCAGAGACCGGAAAGGGGCTGTGGTTTGCAGGGGGCACAGGAAGGTGCTGGGCGGATGAGCCTGGAGCCACCACACTGGTATTACATTTGACTTTAACCCGAGGTGGCGAGATTTTTATTTCCATTCTAGAGAAACAGAGAGAATGTTATGTTATAATTAGTCAAAGCAGAAAGTAACAGCTAATCAGTTTAAAGTAATTTTTGTAAAACACCGAAAAGACATGAAAAGTATGCTCGCTAAAACAGACCATTTTTTAGGAAGGTGGACAGTGTCCTATTCCAGTCCAACTAGAAGGCAAATGCTTCAAAGAAGAGTTAACTCTGAACCCGGCGTCAGAAATGTATCAGCGTAGTAAGTAACCTGCTGACCACAGCTAAATGCTACGCTGCGACTTGCCATATAAAGGGTTGAAATCCATCATGCTCTCAACCACTGACACTCCCTAAACTTTCGGAATTCACCACCGACTTGATTAAAAGTCGCTTTTAAGAGAGAAGGTCATAGAAAGGCAAATGCACACGGGCACTTCTCTTTAAAACTCAGGACAGTGGTAAGAGACGCTGGAGCGAACACGCGGGCAGGAAACACTCAAGCACCGTGAAAAGAAGAGTTGACAGCACATGCTGTCATCATGTTTTCTTGTAACGGTTTCCTGAGTTTTCCCTCCTCTTTAAGCGCGAGGGGGGAAGCCAAGGAATCGGGATCAGACCCAGCCGTGTCATTTTCTAAACACCCACCTCGTCTCCGACAGGCCCCTTTCCTCTGGGAGCCGCGGTTCCCTCATGCCTCGGATGAAAGGGTTTTCACGTACAGCTGCTTCATGACCGGCTCCGAAAGATGGAGGGAGCCTCCTGCCAGCCCTTGCCCTCCTGACAGCAGCTTTGCTTTTATGCCTGTTACTAATAACACAAGCTTTCACGAGATTTTTGGTAAAAGGCTTCAATCACTTTTTTAAAAGTCTGAGAGTCACTGAACCGCATGTTCCAAAGGGCGTATCCAGCCCAGAAACAAGCTCCACGTGTGTGGAGCGGGGACAACAATGTGAGTCCATGTCAACCGCACGAGGTTGGTCAGGATGCATACGTAGGACGGACACAGGGCACAGGAAGCATCGCCGCCTCGGCTGTTTTCTCCCCAGCCCCACGTCGCTGCCCCGCAAGCGAGACTGCGTTTCCTGACTCTTAAACTGAGTATAAAATGCTGACCTGGAAAAAAAAAGCCTAATCCATCTGTTTCATACCCAAAACACTATAAAATGTCTTGGACATTTACTCTGTGACCTTAACAGCATAGCCATTTTATTTCTCCTTTTTTGTCCATTGCCTTTTCCTCTCACAAATGGAAGTCTTCTTCTGCAGCAGACCTTTGAGGTAAGCGTGAGCAGATGCAGTGATGACGTTGCGCATGTCTCTGTGTTCCAGGCTTGCTGGCTCCTGGGAGAGTGACAGTGGCGTCCACTCCCTGACCCTGCCCTCTGCAACCTGCTTGGAGCTGCTGCTGGTGTTATCAAGGAATACCGCCGTGCTGCCCGCCTCCCTCCGCTCCATGAAGTCCTTTCAGGTGAGGAACTGCCGCTTTACCAGGGTGTGATGTCTCAGGTTCACTTGCAGTTGTTTTCTAAGGAGCCTGACTTTCACAGGAGGTAGTCCTTGCACACCCACAGTTTCACATAAAATAACAGTAGGCGTAATGCATGTACTGTCTTGTCTGTCCCTTTTTGAATAAAGGAACAAATCGAGGCTCAAAATGGGCTAGGTAATTGTCTAGTAGTGACAGGATCCGTGTCCCACTCCAGGGTTTGTTCTCTTAATCTCCATCTTTTCTGCCTGTGAGAGAAAAGGCGAGAACATTTGGCAGAGACACTGTGCATGCCACTGCCTTTTCCCCGGATTTGCCCTAGGACAAGGATTTTCAGCTTACGGTGACGGTGTCCTGCCCACTCTCAGCACCTGTTCCCTCTCCGCCCGGCCCCTCCCCCGACACTTCCCCACTGTCCTGAATATTCACCGGTGCTCCTGGTAAACGACAAGGTCGGAACAGAGCAGGACAAACAGAACAGCAAATACGGGCTGACCAGCAAGGCTACTCGCGCCCTGGCAGGCAGCTGATTGTCGCTGAGCAGGCAAATGAGAATTACAATGTTAATTAATCACCTAAGTTGTGACCCAATAGCTACCGAGTGTGATTGAATACATCTATGACTCTTGAAAACAGAAAAATATTCACAAGCCTTCTGAGGCTGGTGAGAAGGCCGCATGCCTTCTTGAGAAGTAAGTCAACGTGGGTTGGTTCTGCTTCTGAAGGGTTGCTGATCTATCCTAAAATAACTTCAGGATCAGCATACATTGCTTGGTGAACCTCTGGGTTAAAACAAGGTATGGATTTTCCTATGTATTATAGCTCAGTAATTGACTTAAAAAATAACTGCTCCAATGTAATTTGCATCCATATTCTCGTGGTAATTTGTTACATTGATTATCTCTGTGATTTTCCTCCTGATAAAAGTCCAGACTTCATTGGTCGTGGTGTACCTGTTTGTATTTATCATTCATCACTCAATTATCAACTTTAATCCGGGACTCAAGGGACCTTAGAGAATACCTTATCATTTTGTAGGAGAGGAAACTGAGGCCCAGAGAGATGGAGTGAGCTGGCCAGGCACCGGCCAGTGTGTTAGACAGAGCTGGACTCACCAGGCTTGGGCCTGGGCAGCCGCATCTCACACCTGGATGCAGGACTCGCTGAAGTCCTGGGGGCGGGCCGTGTCAGTGCGCCCCTTGTTCTGTAGTAATTTGTAACTACTTTGTTTATCTGTATTCTGCCCTGAACCAGAAATGATTTAAAATTCTATCAATCCCAATTTGTTTTAGTTTTGCTCTTTGGATTGAACACTGGATAACATATAAGTTTGTATATATCCACAGACTTTTATGGAGGGAGATAAGAAACTTAACAGTGGTTGCCTTTGGGGAATGAGGCTGGTAGACAGTTATTTTTTATTTCACTCCCTCATGTCCTGTGTGAAATTTTCACGTGATGGGTGAGTGGGGAGCAAGAGAGGTGAATCTGACTTCAAGGACTTTACACAACATATTGGGGAAGATGGGGACAATTATCCGTGTGTAATATAAATTGAGAATAATTATATTACAAAGCAGCCTCAATGCCAGTCTTAAAGTGATTAAAGGTGAAGAGTAATCTGAACCAGGTGTGGGGGATTTGAGAGGAGGCCCAGTCTGCGTTTCTCCTCCATGAGACTGGCAGGTGGCTCTGCACCCTTCAAGGGTCTCGGCCCGGCCTCTGTAAACACGGGCTTGAAGGCCTGGCCTGCGCTTGGTGGCATTGGCGTTCTCTCCTCGCACCTCTACTCACAGGAGCTTTAAGAGCTGCCAGGACGTTAATTACTGAATGACCCTCTGTTCGTGGCTGCGCTTCCTCCGGTCTCAGTCCACCTGCTGAATGTTATCGTCAGGAGCGCATGCACTTTTCCAACGTGAAAGGTACAGAGAACTTGTCACAATTTCGTGAACAATGTCTGCCTAAGAGACTTTCCCCTGTGGCTAGCCCTGGAAGGATGCATTCTTATTATGAGTATACCAGGAGTCAACTTCCCAATGCAGGCCTTCTCTCCAAAACAAAGGGTTAGGGAGAAGGGGAGGTTGTCTGTCAGATTAGAAAGAGGTGCTGTGCTTGTTCACCTTCAATGCCTCCTGAATCATTTATTACAGCAGCAAGGCATGGGGGTGCTCATCTGCCTGCCCTTGGGTTTGCTTTTTCAACTGGGGACTCACCTGAATGCGGTTTTTTCAAGAGCTGTATTGGCAAGAGCTGTAAAATAATGGAATGACATTTGTTAGAGAATCACCCTTACATTTCCAGTCCTGTTGTCATCCAGGCCAAGTGAGTTACTGTGAACAATCTTCTTTTAAAAATGTGGTTTTCAGTTTCCGAGGATTCAAACGGCACTCCCGCCCGAGCCATTATCCCTGCCAAATTCCAAAAGGAGAGGTTTATCTTATTAATTGGAGCTATCAACATGGATGAAATTCTAACTTCTTAAATTACAGTATAAAATTTCCCTCAGGCCAATGGGGACATCTCTGGGTGGATTTGTTACAATTTTAACTTATACCCTGTTATAGTACCTTAATACCCCTGGTGTGATTGTGAGCGAGCAGGATGTAGGGTTTGGTTGAGAGTCACTGATGTACTTGTTAGACACCTGCTGTAGTTGTTGTTGCAGCCCCAGGAAGAAGGATGGACTTACCATGTCGCTTGCTGCTTAAAATTCTTCCATGACTTTTTATTGCAGTGAGAATAAAATCCAAGCATCTTATCCTGGCCAGTCAAGCCCGGCAACACCTGGCCCTGCCTCACCTTTTGGCCTCCTCTCCTGCTTTCTCCCTCACACTCTGTTCCAGCCACACTGGCCTTGTTTCCTGCTGCCTGCCACAACAAGCTGGTTCTGCCATAGAGACTGTGCACTGGCTGTTTTCTTTGCTACCAAGAAATGTTCTGGGCCAGATCTTTGCATGCCTGGGTCCATCTTTTCTTTCAGGTCTCACCTCAGGGGTCCCCTCCCCTAACAGACCTAACCTGACCCTCCTCATCAAGTTCCCCATTCCCCATCAGCATATTCTACAATCTCTTTTTTTTTTTTTTTTATGGCACTTTTCACTGTTTAAAACCATCTTGTTCATTTATTTGCCCATTTTTCTCGACTGCAATGTGTGTTAAATGAAAAGAGGGAGAATGTATGCTTTTGTTCAATATTGTATCAACAGAACTTGGAAGTAGGAAGCACTTAATAAACATGAGATGACTGGCTATAGATGGGTGGGTGGATGGACACACAAATAGAATGCAAATTGTCATGGCCATTCGACATTCTGGAGTATGGGAATTATTCCAAAAACTGAGCTACGGAGAAACAGAAGCATGAACACTTGAGGGCAGAAGCAGAGCTTTCTCTGCTGAGACAAGATGGACTCAGCAGGTAAGGTTCAGATTTGAGCGATGTGGACAGGATCTGAGCACAGATGGGCATTTGCATTGTAATTAGAGCCTGGGGCTTGGTATACATGAGAAAGACCGGAAGAGGAGTTTAGACTTTATAAAGAGCTGGCAAGAGTCAGCACGAGCAGGGTGACGAGTGTGCAGGCCTGGGCTCCCTCTGGGCACTGGAGGTCACAGAAGGGGAGACAGGAATGATGTCCAAGCTTTGGTGCCAGACACCACGGGGCGGGGGGGGGGGGGGATTCGAGGTCTTCCGGGGTGGGGGTGCATGCCGCCTGCTGCCGTCCTGGCTGCTGCCAATCTGCCCCCACTCCGAGTGCTTCAGCGCCCTGGAGTGAGGCGGCAGAGGGCCGTTTCCATGTTCGTCTTGCTGGGCGACAACCAGCTTCTTCACCGGAAGCAGGCAACGGCAACTTTAGATGTGGATGGTGCCTAGAGTGTAGAGCCTTAAGAGTAACCTGGTTGGAGCCAGTGCTGGGCAGGGCTGCTGGTTTTCGCTGCTGCTCCTTTTCCTTAGACTCCTAGACTACTGCAGCTAGAAAGACCAGTTAGTCTAACCCCCTCAGTGTTCTAGATAAGGAAGGGACCCTTGGAAGGGCAAGCTGATACTGGAGACTGTAACTCTGATTCCTACGCTACGCTTTTCGTGCTGCACAGGATGCTGACTTCTCTTCAGTATAAAGGAAATTTTTTTCTATACTAGCACATCTGTGTTCCATGGGACACGAGTTCCTTAGGTTATAAATAGGTGTTATAGAAAACAGCTAGTATTTAATCATTATGTATTGATAATGCAAATTATAAAGGCTAATATTTATCCAGTGCTTTCTGTTACCCAGACACTGTTGTGAACGATTTGCGCTTATTAGCTCATTTCATTTTCATGGGGAAAAAATGCCATGAGGAAGGTATATTGTTACTCCCATTTCACTGGTGCAGAAATGAGCCAGAGAGAGTAACTTGCCCGTGCTCACACAGCTGGTGAATGGCGGGGCACAAGGCACAAAGCCTGGCCCTAGAACCCCCATCCTTAACCTCCAGGTGAAGTTGCCTTTTAAAATAAGTTTGGTTAAACTAAGTTGGATTTTCTTAACCTGCAGGACCTTTCAGGGCCCTTCATATGTGTGTAAGGAGCAATGTGACCTTCCTAGTTGAAGAATATAGTAAATATTCTTTCCCGATTGTCCTTGGTAATAGGAAGGCTCCTTCTAGGGACATTTAACGGAATTAATGCTCTGAGAACACAGATGGGGGACACTGTTCTGTCCAATGGCGAAAGATTTGGATGAAAAGGCAGAGTAGTCATGTGCAGCTTTTGTGGCGGCCTTGTTCGTCCGCCGCAGAAGTAGTGCTGCAGATCTAACTGGCGATTGTGAAGCAGGGGGGTGTTTATTTATCTATCTATCTACTCATTCATTTACTTAAGTGACTAGACAGTTCTCTTGGTGGTCAGACCACTTTGGTCAGAGTAGCACAGCAGGAACAAGGTCTGCCTCGGCCATTTCTTAGTCCCCAGTGAGTCACGCGAGAGGCCCAGTGGGTCGCTGGCTGAGCGTTGCTTTTCCAGTCTGCACCTGCTTCCGGTTCTACCTCATTTGGGTCTCGTCCACTCTGAACACAGGATAGTAATATGGCGAAGCGTTCCATTGGTGGATCGAGTCACCTGGCTGAACTCTGTCTCCTAATTTAGGGCTTGACTCCCACTGAGAATTCCCAAGGGGAGTCTTCCTTGGAAACTTATACTCAACTAGGAGATAAAGAGTTTCCACAGCCTTGAGCCCTGAGCTGAGGAGACCTTTTGTGTTCGCCCCCACACCTTACCTCATTAACTCTCCTCCATCCAGCTGCTCCGGGCTGTCATCCAGATTGTGTGGATGGGCTTTTCAGTGGCACAGAGCCGCAGAATCAAAGCTCCTTCTTCGCCGCAGGTAGATTGCTACCTTCCATCATAATTTAAAATGTTTTCATAGACCTTGTGTTTTCTTTTGAGTCTTCACAACACCCCGTGGTTTAAAAGCGTGGAAAGTAGGCATCATAGGCAAGTTCGTACAACCACCCAGATGCAGGGCCGTGTTTCCGACCCGACCTGGTCTTCTGGTTGCGAGCTTGCTGTTTGTTCCATCTCAGGACGGTTGCAGCAGAGAAAATCCCAAACGATCCTATTTAACAGGTCTGGGTCTTCTGCATATTCCTTTCACCATCAGGCAGCAACTGTACCTACTTTATTAATGTCATCCTTTAGAGAACAGGCCTCTTCAACCAAGAGAGCAGTGTGAGTAACATTCCCCAGCTTTGCAGATTCTGGCAAACGAGCTGACCTTCATCAGGTTACAGTTGTATTTAGATGCTGTGTGGTTGACTCATGTGGTTGAAGGTATTGGTAGAAAAGGAAAAACAACATTTCATAGAGCTTATCTATCACCATAATAGAATTGGTCAGGGACAGTTCCTCAGCTCTAGATGGATTTGAAATCATACACTGTTCAGTGGGGAAGCATGAAGCAGTGAAAGCCGTATAGCCAACTTCTTAATTGTTCAAAAAGGATTAATTTTATAAATAATCCTCCCATTGAGCTCCTTTTTTCATGACTTGTTAATATATGTATCAAAAGAGAGGAAGATAACAACACATGAAAATTTGGTTTAATCATTTGACCATTTGCTAGCACCTCAGGGGAAGAACTTTGATAGTGCAGAAGTACTAACTCGTGGTTTAAGCTTATAAAGATGTAATCCACAGGGGGCTCCAAGAGATCAGTAGGCAGAGGCCTGGGAACTTCACAGGTCTGTGGCAGCAAAGGGGCTCCAAAGAAGAGAAAGTGAAGTTTCTATCTCTACTCCACTTTTTTCATCCCATTTTTAGACATTGAACTGCATAAATGGAGATTATATGCATGTTCATTTGTGGTTAAATTTTAGCCGTAATCATTTTTT
Organism: Anoura caudifer; assembly: GCA_004027475.1. NCBI lineage: Eukaryota > Metazoa > Chordata > Mammalia > Chiroptera > Phyllostomidae > Anoura > Anoura caudifer. Next base: position 35,016 of record PVKU01005913.1, on the reverse strand, counting down.
TAAAGTAGCATTTTATAAAATGATTATAAGAAGATAGTCACATGATAAAATATTGGAAAATACAGAAAATTATAAAGAACATTAAAATCAGTAGGAATAAAATAAATATTGACATTTTAGAGTTGTTCTTGTTAATGTTTTTTATGTATACTTTTTATATATACACAGACACACATACACAGGAATATATTTTGGTATAAAGTTGGTCTTGTTGGAGATGTTGGAACTCAGTTCCTGGCAGTGTTTTCTTCTTTCCTCTGTTTCTGAAGACCGACTGATTGATTTATGGAGAGAGGGGCAGCGGGGGAAGAAAGAGGGGGAGAGAAACATCGGTATGTGCGAGAAACGTCAATCACCTCTGGCACGCCCCCAGCCGGGGTCCTGGCCCACAACCCAGGCTTGCGCCCTGACCCGGAATCAAACTGATAACCTTTCAGTTGGCAGGATGACGCTCAGCCCACTGAGCCACACTAGTCAGGGCTTAACATTTTGCATGAAGACAGACTTTGCTGAGACTGACAAAGCACTTGGAGACTTCATCTGTAAAAGTCCTGCTGTGTAGGGGAGAGTGGACGGGGAGGGAGGCTGTAAGCCATTGCCGGTGTCCCAGGTTGCTGCAGACGTGATCGGAGGCGGGCAGACGTGCAGGAGATGGCAGGCACTGCTAGAACTTCCGCAGCTCTCCTGGTGACCGATGTGCACATTCCAGAAAATGCAGAAGGGAGCAGTGCTGGCACCCTGGCTCCCCGAGGTGTGTCCATCTCCTTTCTTCCCTCGTGGGCAGAGATAACCAGGAGTTGAATGTTGCTCATAATAGGGAATCCAGTCTCAAAGGTAGTGATTGCTGCTCTGCTTTCATTCTCCTCAAAACAGGTTTCTGAGAATTGCCTGAGCAATTTGGGTGTGAAAGGACGTTGCATTCTTCCTTTCTTTCTGCCCACCGAGGCGTTCGGTGGTTTGGTGAAGTAAGCAGGTGTCCATAGTGTAATACAGCTCTCTGGTCTGGATTCCCCTTCCTTTGCCTCCTTTCTTGCTAACCTTTGCTATGTTGCCATATTCTCGAGAAACCGGAGGATGGGGCCAGGGAGAGAGCCAGCCCCCGTTGCTGCCACATCACATCTTTCAAGAGGCAGCTCAACCCACCCAGATTCCCCACCTCATGGCCTGTGCCTCAGAAACTTCTGTTTACCAAGGGGCTGGGCCTGGAAGCAACACTGGACAGTCCCCAGCCCTTCCCGACACTGGCCTTTCCTCAGGAGCTGCCTCTTGGCAGAGGACACTGATTGTGCTAGGGGAGCTGTGGCTTTGGCCTTGTTGAGAAAAAGCAGGAATAAGAGAGCCCAGAAAGTCAATGATTCTGTGTTTCGTTTTGTTTGCTTGTTCCTAGTAAGTTAACTTTTCTCCCCTTGACTAAAGGAAACAGATATTCACAACAGATGTGATCTGTTTTTCATTAGCAAAGCAATACTTATTTGTACTTTTAGCCTGAATACAGGATCTTAAAATTAAACCAACTATTACGCAGTCCAATTCAGTCCTTCGGCGGGCTGGGGAGGGAAGGCCTGGTAGGGTCTGAGCAGCCTTTGCGATCCCAGGGCCCTCACCATCCCTACTACGTTCAGTATCTGCAACTGCAGTGGGCGTGCGGAGGACGGACAGGTTTGTCTAATTCTGCAGTGACGGGTGCAAGTTATTACATGTCAGTGTCCTTTGGAAGCTTGTTTAAAATTCAGATTTCTGAGTGAGAGCTTGAGAGAGTCTGATTCAGTAACTGCGCAGGAGAACTAGGAATCTGCATTATAACCAACTTCCAAAATGTTTCTGATAAAGATTTTCAAGAACTAAGGTAAGAAACACTTGGATGATAACAGAATCTATTCCCACTGAAGTGCAAAGCATAAAGAAAAACATTTTTTTAATTATTACAAACACCTATCAGTAGTTCAGATAGCTTAATTATTTTTCTCTTTTCTTCACTTTCCCTTTTTAACCTGCAATTAACATAGTCCCCAACTGTGAAGTAAACTGAATCATCATGAAGTTTGTATTTTTTCTTCTTTTTTTTTTTTTTTTTTTCCTATCACGACCTCTCCCTTTCACACTCAGATGCTTGGTAGAATGCAGGTGTTAGGTGCCTCTGTAAGTCATCTTTCTGCCCTTCGGCCTGAACACCTAGCATCCCAGTGTCCCCAGCGTCTCTGGGTTTCCTCCCTTCCTCAGGGATGTGCAGCCTGCAGAGACTCTCTTGTTCTCACAGCAAGTCCCTCACCTCGACATAGGACACTCAAGGTCTAGTATTAAATCTGACTCCAACTGGAGTCCAACTGGACTTGTGAGCCTGGTCTAGTCAGGTAACCTCTATGGGTCCCAATTTCTTCAACAGTACAATGAGGGGGTTGGGTAAATTATGAAGTTCCTTTTAAAGTTGAACACACGGAGTCGGTCATACAGGCTGAATAATATAACTTTATTCGTTAAAGGGGCTAGGTCCTTATTTCTTTTGAACATCTTGAAAGTGATTAACTGATGAAAAGCACAGGTAAAGCTACCACGTTACTTAGAGTTTTTTTCTCTCTCCAGGAGAATGGAGTCTTAGCGTGACCTGCTCGTTAGGGTCAGGAATGATGGGATGAGTTCTGCCTGGCCCTTGGCTTTTCCTGCCTGAGAAACCCAGGCCACGCCTTCAGTGGCAAGTGAGCTGCGTGTGGAAGAGGAAGAGGGAGAAACTTGGAGTGTTCTCCGGACAGCTCCTGACTTCTCTGCCTCCCTCTTCCTCCTCTCGTCCCCCTCAGCTTCTCCATGTCTGGTTTCACCCTTTGTTTCTGAATCTGGATACTGGTCCACACCGAAACATTTGTGGCTTAGGAATTTTCCAGTGGTTTTGCATTTTGCATTTATTTTATTTGTAGAGATGGTCATGCTAAGAAAATTTTCTAAAAGGTGAGCCTCGCCCCTTAACTGGAACTATTGACAAGAAGACTTGGTTCTTTCCCACACACTGAGCATAGCTGCCTCCAGTCCAGTGGCTTCCTGGTGGAGAGTCTTTTGCTTTCTTGAAAAGGAGGCTAAATATGTATGTCTGCTTTTAGAAACAAAGTGTTATCAAGATTGAAATGACCGAACTCACTTCTCCCATGAAGGCCAGAGAGGGAAGGATGCCAGTCTTGAAGGGAATGACGGATTGGAAGGTGGAATTATTCTAAGACTTCACGCGGAATCTCTCATGAGCCCTCCTAGCAACTAATCACTTCAGCAAAGTGAGAAGATTTAGAACAGAAAAGCTGTTGGGGAACTAAGCAAAAGGAGTTATGAGGAGCAAGAGTGAAGTCAATTTAGCAGTATTGTCCTTTTTGGTCCTCTGATGCGGACACAGGCCAGCAGTGTCTGCATCATTATGGATGAAATAAAATATACACACGGACGACCGAGTCTGGTGGGGGAACAGGACAACAACATGGCTTTTCTCTCAAGGGGAGCAGAAGCCTTGGCCTCCACCATGACAGGCCTTTATTCTATATCTCTCTTCATATTACAAGATGGTTCTCCCTCACCACTCCAGTTCCAACAAAAGGAGCCAATGCCCCTATTCACATCACAGAAGAAGGATATTAACAAATGAATAGGCAGCCGGTTACACTGGTCCCTCCAAGGTTTAGCACTTGCTGGGGGAGGGGGTTTTAGCAAAGAGCAAGCTGCAATAGAGCCTAGGTATATTGCAAATCTGATTACCCACGAGAGAACCTACCTGTGGGCGTGGGTCCTGGGCATCTCCGAGTGGGAGCTGGGCCCACGCCACGCAGAAGGGTCTGCCACAGTCCTCACTCTTGCAGACCTGATATGCGACAATGTAGGGAAAAGCCCTGGCATAGAACGTGGAGGTGGGTCTGGTTTTGGTCTTGGCTGCCGCGCAGCCATTGTCACTTACCTGCCTAGATCCCATTTCTCATTCCTTCAGCTCAAAAATCCACTGATTCTGTGTTTTAGTATTTGAAGGATTCACAGAGGGGTGAAAGCTTGTGAATTAAGTTAGCCTGGAGAGAAAGGTCAGCATCCAGTCGAAGGTTAGCATCCCCTTAAAAATCAGCTCAGTGCTTCTTTCTAGGCTGGAAGTTGGAAACCATGGCAGCAGGGAAAGTGTGTGTGCAGCTTCGGATGGGGCTTCATGCAGTTGGCATCTGCAGTCAGCTGTCAGTCAAGCGAGGCAGTTTGGTCAGTCTGTGGCGTACAAGAGGGTGTCTGGTGCATTCTGCAAAGCTGCAGTAACAGAACGCAGAATAAACTGGAGTAAAGACTTGGCCGAGTAATATTCAGGTGCCAGGGCCTCTGTTGTCTCCTGAGAGCCAAATGTAGTTCTTTATAAATAGCAACATTTACCCACATCCCCACTGTTTCTGACTCTGTGCCTGCTGATCATAAATTACTGTTCCTCATTTAACTTCAGCCTGGAAATCATTGTAAAGGCAGTAAACATTTGAGACGTTGTCCATTTGAACTGTCAGCTGCTTTTCAGCATCAGATCCTCCAAATATTCTAATGTTTTTAGCAGAAATTAGTGCACGGCACATAGAAGACACAGTATTTTAAATAGGGGAGCTAAGTCTGCCTACTGCTGTGATTTCTAAAGTAGTTGGACTTATGTCTACTATCTTTGTATACGTGTGGGGGGGGAGTATATGAGTTTCGTTTGCTTTGTTATCTTTTCTTCTTGTTTCTTGCCCTCTGATATCTTGATAGTTTTCCATCTTTAAAAAAAATTATCCGCTTGCTTGGAGGCAATAGCATGCTGTTTTCTTTTTTTAGTAATTACTCTTACATTTTTTAAATATAGAAAATATAAATACAAATTTTCACAGTAAAAATGAAATTGTTCAGTACCTTTATCTTTTCCAAACACACATGAACTTGCCTACTTTAACTGTATTAAGCCCATTCTTTCCCCTCACCCCACATCTTTCCCACTGTTTACTCCTGTTTTTGTTTGATTTAAAACAAATGTTAGCTATTCAGTTTAAATATTTCAATGTTCATTGTATACATGCACATCAGTGTTTGTGCTTTTTTTTTTTTTTTCCTTGAATCCCATATCCTGACACTAGTAGGTTTTAATTGATGGTCTGTGAATGGTAAATTCTTCATCTTTCTCTGTCTAAAATGTCTTCATTTTGTTCTTAGCCTTGCAAGCTTAGCTACAGAATTCTGTGCCCCTTCACAGTCTGAAGATCTATCGCTCACTGCCTGTTGTCATCTATTTCTATTGATAAGACAGTAAGATTATTTGCTGTGCCTCTGAAGATAATCCATCCCTTTTTCCTGAGTGGGCTATAAGATTTTATCTTTGTGCTTGATGTACTACATAGTTTTACAGTGATGTGTAGGTGTGGATTAAAAAAAAAAATTCTGTTCTCTGAGACCGTTCCATCTGAGGACTCTTATCTTTAATTACTTTTGGGAAATTGGTAACCATTATATTTTAAATTCCGTTATCCCCACATTTCCTTCTTTTGACCTGCTGTTAGACACATTTTGGAGTCTTCCCATCGAGTCTCTTTGTCTCTTAAATGTCTCTCACATGTATATCTGCATTCAGGAGGAATTCCTCAGTGCTGGGCTTCGGGCTAGCGCTGGTGCCTGTCCCCATTACAGAGTTTTATTTCAACAGAGATATAATATGAAAATATCCTATTATATAATGGAAATATAATATTATATTTCCAAGAGATCAAGTTTTAAAAGTCTTTCTGAGGATATGAAACATACCTGCTTTTAAGTGTTTTTCATTTGTTCTGTTATTTTAATTTTGTCTAGAGTTGCTTAATCTTGCAGTTGGTGGTTTTGTGGCTGTCTCAGTTCGGGTTTGATTCCTTCACATGTTAGAATTTTGGTTTGCAAACTCACCCTACGTGAGTTCTCTTTTCTCCTCCTGAGGGCCCCCACAACCTCCCTGGGCCCCGACCAGCACCAGGTCCGTAGTGATGACCTGTCTGGGATATTGGGGCTTCTCCCAGGTCACTCGCTGCACCGGCAGGCAGCTTGGCTTCCCACATTTCTCTAAAAGTGGAGTTAAATCGCAGCCCTGGGCAGTTGTCAGCAGCAAGTGTCTTGGGGCTCCTCTCATGAACGCTTTTCCGCCCTGGGGGCTGACTCTGACTCCAGCTCTGCTTCCCCACTTCCTGCTTCCGGTCCAAGGAAACGCTTAGCTTATTTTGGGAGGTATATGTGATCTGGAATTTTCTTACATTATATTTTATCTGTCATTGCCATTATTTGAAGAATTCAAGGCAAGGACTTTTAGCATCATCCTTGGCTTTTTATGACTTAACCTTGGATCTCCCATCTGTGGAAGGAGAATGAGGACCACCCTTCCTGTCTGAAAGCACTTTGTAAAGGTAAGGTGTGGCCATTTTTGTAACCAGTGCAATGGTGTATCACATTTTATCACTGACTATCTTCGGAGTCAAATTTGTTTAGGATGGGTGGGTAGCATGGTGAGGAAATCAAATACCTTGGGTCATAATAGAATTAAACATCCCCAAATTTTTAGTTGTCTGTTCAATGTCAGTGGTTCAGGTCACAATTACAGAGTGGTTTTGGGAGGTAAATGAATTGTGGCTTTGTTTTTCACTTTTATAGGCACGTAAAATGGAAAGAAAATTGTGCTTAATTATAGTAGAACTAGGTGAACCATTCACTGGATTTTTTTTCTTAATTCTGTTGTTTCTTTTTTAACTCAGGGATGGTGTCTGGAACGTAACTTGTTATGTAGTATTTAGGCACTTTTAAAATTCATTTAAATTTAACTTGCTCTGGGTATATGAGTTTATTTAATTTTGTTTTACAGTTGATTAGTACTGTCATGTTATAATGTTGAAGACTTGGAGAGTTTATTGTGAAGATGATGCTTTTCACCAGTTTTGTAAACCGTTTGTTTGTGTCCTCACCCATCCCCCGCCCCTCAAAAAAAAAAAAAAAAAAAATACCCAGACTATGCCTGGTTAGGTTTTGAGAATCAAAGCGAAAAGTCACAGCCTGAGTTTGACCCTGGATATGGAGAATGAAGGCTTTCTCCCCCCACGTTGCCACATTCTTGGCAACAGTCAGCTAGAGCCTAGCTTTTTCCTTCTGTCTGGCCATTTTTTTTCAATTGAAAAATTTGTATCCTTCTCTTTCTCCATCCTTTGGAACACCACCTGGTGTCAAAAAATACACATTTCCAGGTAACAAAAAACAACGGCAACTGTGTCATAATCAATCTCCAAGACTCCAAACAATATAAAACAACTTCCCGACTCTGAAATTCTGCACGCACACGTGGAGACAGAGAATGCCAAGACTGCAAAACAACGATGAGTAAAAAGGAGAAAAAATCAAAAGGTTCAGGGCTCAATTCCTTGTACTTCTACCCCACCTCCTCTCTGCCGCAAGGCTTTTGGTGAGCAAGGGCAGACCAAGAAGGTCTGGCTGAGTAGCTCAGTTGGTTAGAGCATTGTCCCAAGACTCCAAGGTTGCTGGTTTGATCCCCAGTCAGGACACATACAAGAATCGACCAATGAATGAATGCGTAAATAAGTGGAACAACAAGTCAGTTTCTCTCTCTCTCTCTCTCTCTCTCTCTCTCTCTCTCTCTGTCTCTGTGTCTCTCTCTCTCTCTGTCCCCTTCCCTCTTTCTCTTCCAAATCATTTTTTTAAAAAGCAGACCAAGAAAAAATTGAGAGAAGACTGAAGAGAGTGAGGTGCCAATGAGTGATTTTGAATGGCCATTAGAAAGGTTAAATCCAGCCTAAATTTTAAAATGCTAGAAAAATGTCCAAGCATATCAGAGCATAGAGTATAAGGAAGGGACTTTAAAGTATATGCGATTTAAAAAGGGAGACGCCATACAGGACCAGGTACACCAACTTAAAGAGAAAGACATGACTTAAAGGGGCCAGCATGATTTAAAAGCGTAGGCGTCACTTACGGGGGCAGTCTTCTCAAAGTATGGCTTCCAGAGGAGGCAAAGAGCAAAAAGAGGAGAAGTCGTTTTCAGCGATGGAAGAGGAAAGCGAGGTGGGTGGAACTCAGGGTTCTGTAAGACCAGGAGAATCACACAGAGGGCTCTTTCTGCCACCGAAACAAACACACTGACAGAAAAACCTACACAGTAACTGGACTTCGCTAGACTCACAGAAAGGGGCACCTTTTAAAACAGGAATTTTACAAAACACACCAATATCACAAAAATGGACAAAAAATAAAGTCGGGGAGAAATTTTGCAGAAAATTAGAAAAAGAAAAATCATAACCATCAATTAAGAAAAGTCCTCCCATCCGAAACAACAGTGAACTAAGTGTTACGTTTGTGCTCCAAACAGAATTAAGGACATTCACGTAATTGAGGATGTGAAAAATCACTCAGATTCAGAAATGCAAAGTGAACAAAAACCAAGGTAAATTTTAAAAAGAAGTTGACTGAACTTAGGAAAGAAATGGAACAAAAAAAAAAACAAAATTATCTCAGAAATGAAGCATGAATTTAAAAGTGCCCAAGTGAAAATAGACTCTAATGAAAACTTCATAGAGCTTTAAAGAAAGATAGAAAAATAACCCAGAAAGTGAGAATGACATAAAGAAAGAAGTAAAGCAGGGCCTTTTCAGGGAGGTGCATTTTCACCTCTGCCTTCTTGGGGTTCTTCGCCCAGGCTCTGGGAATGACGCTGACATAGGCTGGTTAACGGTAGTTTTCCGTTACAACTCATACGTTAGCTTTACGTGAGGCCCTCATGGTGGGAGAAGGACCCAAAGAAGTGGCAGAGCCTCGATACTTTGGTAGTGGGTGGAACCGAGAGAGGCAGTTGTGCGTAAGTAACTGCATTATGTGGACAGGCTACAGGAAGATAAGAATTATTTTTACAAGGTCTGTTCTGTTCACATAAAAAATTTTTGGTCTCAACTTCTTGTCCTTAATAATAAGTATTCTACTTTCCTTTTGGTTCAGGGAGGGCATCTTTTACTTCAGAATTTCATCTCCTGCTTTTAAGAAAAAGAAGGAAGTTCAAAGTGTTTTTTCTTTCATTTTCTGTGTTTTTCAAGTGCCCTTAACCCAAAAAAATCTTCGTGTGGCATATTTTGGGGTGGCATATTCTACCACCCTTCTGGTCCAAGAGAAAGTATTGGGAATGAAAGATGGGCAAAGAAAGAAAATGTCATTCTTAAAAAATTGTCAGAGTCCTGAATTTAAAAAGGAACAATAAAAACAATGATATACATCTAATATTTGAAACTGTAATTTAAAAAATAATCCTAGGAAAAAGAGAAAAACCTATGTCTACACACTTGTGAAAACTTTCCAGAAATAGAACAAGATCTGAACCTGCAACACATAGAGAAGGGTTCACTGGGTACCAGGGAAAATTAACCCAGAATAATCAAGCCTGTAATAGATCATAATAAAGCTCTCGAATTTCAAAGATAAAGATAAAATTTTCAAGTACTTTAGGCCAAAAGATCAAATAACTTATAAAGGCAAAATAATTAGGCTAGCATCAGATTTAAAAAAAAATCTGCAAATCAAGGCAATAATGGGGCAGGATTGTTTTTTTTTTTTTTTGAAAAGCTTTAAGAAAGGAAGTATGCATCAAGGATTTTATATCCAATCAATCTGTCCTTCAGATATCAAGGCAATACCACAGCAGTTTTGACCACACAGAAGTGTAAGGACTCATACTGCTAAGCCCTTCTGAAAGAATGTGCTAGAGCAGGGGCCAGCAAACTATGGCCTCCACCTGTTTGGGTAAATAAGGTTTTGCTGGAACACTGCCCCATGTTATCTGTGGCTGCTTTCCCGCTGCACTGTGGCTGATTTGAGTAATTGCAACAGAGGTCATACGACTCACAAAGCCTAAGTCTATACTGCCTGGTTTTTTACAGAAAAAGCCCTTAGACTGACCTTTAAAACATATACAGATGTAAATATAAGACTAGAACAATGATTGGTATGATGATAGAAGACTAAAGCACAAATGCTGTGTACTGTGATAGAGTTGAAGTAATGTAACCAAAAAGCAGAAGGAGAAGGGACAGGGAACGATGGAAATAGAAAAACTCATTGTATAGGTGGATGATGAAGAAAACATTGCCCCCTCCTCCCAAAAAATAAAGAAAAAACTTGATAACCAGATGGTGAATAATTACTGGTGTGGCTCAGTTGGTTAGAGTATTGCCCCATAACTGAAAGGTTGCAGCTTTGATTTCTAGTCAGGGCACATACTTAGGTTGCGGGTTTGATCCCTAGTCTAGGCACATGTGGGGAGGCAACCAATCAACGCTTCTCTCTCTCATCCATGTTTCTCTCTCTCTCTCTCTCTCTCTCTCCCTTCTCTCTCTCTCTCTCAAAGCAATAAAAATTAAAATAAAAAAATTTTAAGGGTAAGTACAAAGGCAGCCACTAGAACAAAAATAAGCAACTTTCCTAAATATCAATATGCACATCTTACAGGAAAAGAAACATAGAAAGTTATTTTTTAAAATTCATGGTTATAGCCCTTAGCTGGTTGGCTTAGGGAATTGAGTGCTGGCAACCGATGGATGTTTCTCTCCCTCTTTCTCTCCCCACTTCCCCTCTCTCTAAAAATAAATAAATAAAATCTTTTTAAAAAATTCATGGTTATAAAATATTATATTTATGACTAAATATATCACTTATCACAATAAATGTGAAATAGCTTAATTTACTTGTTAAAAAGGTTTACAATTTGGCTCACAATGTAAACAAACCATGAGTATATGCTCTATAGCAGAGACCTCACTAAAACAGTGGTTCAGATATACTACAAATTAAGGAGGGACAAACATGAATTATGTTTGTACTGTGTAAATGGAAACAGAAAAGTGGCAGTGATCATGATATTAGACATAATGCAATTTTTTTAAGCCACAGAGCATTAAACATGACAAGAGACACTTTTTAATGCCAAAGACCACAGGTTACCAACAAAAACAAAAAAAGAGGAAGGCTCTTATATCTAGATATTTGTAAATTATCTTACTAACTCCTGGGTGGAAGAGACATATGAATTGAAATTAGAATTTTTTTAAAAATGATGAAATATTATGTTTTGTGACCAACTCCTTTTACTTAGAATAATGTTTTCAAGGTTCATTTACGTTGTAGTGTGTATCAATGCCTCACTCCTTTTTTATTGCTGTATAATGTTCCATTGTATGGATATACCATATTTTACTCACTTCTTCCTCAGTTAATGGATATTTTTGTGTTTTTTTCTTTTTTCTTTTTTGGCTATTCTGAATACTACTATGAACAATTGAGTCACTATTTGAAAAAACAAAATCTTATTTGTATCTCATAGTATACATAACAGTAAACTTCAAATGGATTAGAGATCTAAATGCAAGAAATGAAAATGATAGTGGGAAAACTGGTAAAATTTGAATAAGGTCTCTCATTTGCTTAGTAAACATTGTACACATATTAATTTCCTGGCTTTGAAATTGTCTTGTGATTATATAAGATATTAACATTAGGGGAAACTGGGTGAGGGGCATATAGAAAGACTCTAATTTTTTTTTGCAACTTTTCTCTCAGTCTATAGTATTTCAAATTAATATATATTAACATACCAAAAACTTTGAAATCAAAATGTTTCATAAATGAGGGAGGCCAGACCAGGGCTTATTCTTTGAACCCTAAGGAAGGGAAGGTACTGGTACCAGCTGCAGGAGAGAGGTGTTCAGAGGGCGACCAGCCTCCATCTGAGAGCTGGGGCCAGGAGGCAGCAGGTGCAGGTCAAGAAGCCATCACACTGAGTGCAGTTTACTTTAGTCCTCTAGTATGTGAAATTACGCGTCTAAGGCTGGAAGTTGGGGCGATGGCTTTACTACATGCCCAGTAATTTATTTTTGAGTTCGGCCACCATTTAAGTATTTCAAAGCTTCGAAGCTTCTTGACGGCGTGGATCCACATTTTTGAGGGATGGAAAGATGGATAGAAAATGCTGAGCAAGTAAATGTTGGTTATCTTCATCTTGAAGATGTCCGTGCCTAAACACCAATATTCGGTGTTGAGCTAGTGGCATTGAGGAACTAGTATCTTGGGAAAACCAGAAACCTTCTAGTTTTTAGGTATAGAAACCCCTTATGTAATTCTTTTTTTTTAATCCTCACCCAAGGACATGCTTATTGATTCTAGAGACAGGAGAAGGGAGGGAGAGAGAGAGGAAAACAAATGCTGGCCCCCTCTCGCATGCACCCCGGCTGAGACCAGACCCACAACCCAGGCATATGCCCTGACTGGCAATAAATTTACAACCTTCCGGTTCATGGGAGGACACTCCCTCCAAATGAGCCACACCAGCCAGGGCTCTAATTCTTTAATTGTATATATAAAAAAAGCTTAGCAACAATGACATTTTCACAAAAAAACTTTTAAGTGATCCTTTCCCCCAGAAAAAATCTTAGTGCCATGATGAGACAGACAATTCCATTAGGTCAGGGTTTATGTCCATCAGATGTGATTAGGGCCCTGGGTTATGCAAGGCAAACTTTGCTATTGAGAAGCCACATGTATGAAGTAAGACAGTCCTTAAGACCCCTGACCTGTGTGGCTCAGTTGGTTGGGCGTCGGCTGTTAAAGCGAATGGTTGCCAGTTGGATTCCTGGTTGGGGCACATACCTGGGTTGCAGGTTCGGTCCCTGGTCGGAGCACGTATAAGAGGCAGCTTATACATATTTCTCTTCCTCTCGTTCTCCCTCCTTCCCTTCTGTCTAAATATAAATAAAATCTTTTAAGTAAAAAGTCCTTAAGAAAGGGGTCACTGGCTTGTGGGTTGGACAGACATCTTAACATTTATCCAAAGAATGAGTTGTCTATTCTTCAACCTTTGATTTTTATCATAAAATCAAACAGAAATCGTAGTAGACATAGTTTTATTATTTTGGCTGCCTTATTGTTTTTGGAATTGTGTTTGAAATAATGCAGAAGTGTTGATTAAATAAGATGTTTGTAGACACTTACAAATTTGGGACAGGTTTAGGAATTAATGCCTTTGTTTTAATGGTGTTTCCAGAAGAAAATTAAATTCATATTACATCACCTAACTTATGGCTTTTCTCACCTCAAGAACATAATTTTCCATATGTGCAAAGACTGCTGCTATTTGGATTCCCATGGATGTCTTTATCCAGCATTTTGTCAAAGGGGAAATTGCCTTATACATAATCTGAAATAATTGAAATAATTGGAAGTATAATGAGATCCAACATTTAAGAGCTCCCTTGTGCTTCTTTCTCTGCAAAATAAAGTTATCACTGAATGCATTCATGTTTTAAAATTTAAGCAGACTTGGGAAATGAATCTTGTTTTCTAGATGTGCAGAGGGGCTGATGTAAGGTGATTGGTGTCCCTAAAACAGGTGTTGAAAGATCTTTTTAAGCTTCCCGATACATTTGCAAATTTACCATGATGAAGTGGCAATTTGCAATATGGAGTTGATTACAGAAATCAGGATGTAGTTGCACTGTCTTTTTAAAAATTCACGTTGTTTTCTGTTCCTCTGCTTTTCCTGATACATGTAACATCATTAATAATGTTCTCTGATGACCCTGAGAGGTTTGTAGACTTGTTTTGCTTTTAGTATTTGATAGCAATTGGCTCTCAAGAGAAAGGCATTTGTCTGTGTGGCTCCCAGGACCCATTTTAGTTAGCATCTGGCCAAATCGTGCCATTCCTCCTGTCTTTTTACGTGAACTCCACCCTGTTTCTACACTCGAGTTTAGAAGTTACAGCGAAATGACGGAAAAGTCCGAAAAAGGGCTTGAGGAAAGCAAGCTGGGATTTTGTTCCTTGGGAAGTGCTTTGGAAGCATCATCATTAGACCTTTGTTTTGTGTATCTTCTGTTGATGTGACGGGGATAGAAGGAAGTTGGCGTCAATTACAAGATTTCAGACTCTGGAGTCAGAAATACGTGGATTTGAACAGCCATCTACCATGCACTTTCCTGTGATGCTGGGAACTTTGCCCCACCTGTGAATGAGAATTTAGTGTCTGTTTAGTAGGAGCAAAGTAGAGGACCAACTACTGAAGTACTAGTTGTTTAGCATGTTATAATTTTGTAGTGTACCTGTTGTTATTCCTCATATTCAGAGGCTTCATTTATTATCATTCCTCATATTGTCAGGGTTCTTTGAAACAATAGCTTTCACTGTGGTTAATTTGAGCAGAAGCAGAATTTATTGAAGGATATTAGGTAGTTAAGCATGTTGCTGGGAGTGAAATCTGATATGCAGTCCAGTTGTTTTAGGGAAAATGTTACTGTGGTTTCTTGCCCTACTGTCCTCAGAAAGACTGATACTTCCCTCCATGGTCGCCTCAAGATTGATCGATTCCCCATGTTTCTTCCTCAAATTACTTACTTTTAAAGCTAAGTCCTGAGCAGGGAGCCTGGTTGGTGGAACTTGTTCTCACGATGCTGCCCTGGCTTCGTAGAGGCCAGGGAAGAAGTTTTCTGACTTCTGACTTAAGAAAGTGGGACCAAAACAGAAAGAAATTCCTCAGACATTTCAAGGGTGTTCGGAAGGTGCTGGGCAGTCGGAAAATGTGACAGTGTTCCAGGGACATTTCGTTACAGTAGATTGACTAACAAAATAAAGGCATAAAATATGTCCAAATTAAAAGAAAGGTGACTTTGGTTTATTATTTCTTCTTTAAATCATATGTTTTATTTTTAAAGTAGATACTGTTTTTCAGACATATCTGTGTCACTTGCCCTTATCATTCACATTTGTGTGTGTGTGTGTGTGTGTAATATGTATACACACACACGTGACACCTTGGCTTCTGGTAGGCTGTAAAACACAAAACCTTAGCAAATTAACCCTACACGGTTAAAAACTCATTTTCCTTACCTCCAGCCCTGTGCTGCCTTGTATCACGAATGTTATCACTGGCTGACCTATTTCTCTACATGGAAATATTGAGATTATTTTTCTCCTCCATGATGTGGGAACCTGCCAGTTTTTCCCTTCTGATATTTTTTCTTCAGACATCATTCTGATATTTCTGATATTTTTTCCCTTCAGTCATCATTCTCTTAACTTCCCCACTAACCTGAAAGTTATGTTGCTAACTTGAATCTTTGTGAAGAAAATGAGTGTGCTAGGTCTCAGGAGTCCTGTGATTCAACCCGAAGAAACCGGAGTCCTTTTAAACAATGAGTATTTCTAATTTTGAAAGAAATATATAATGGTTGTTGGAAATTTAAAAACTGAAAAGTCAAAAAAGGAAAATAAATTTTTCTGAGTCACATCCTTCAGCACTAGCATCTGGAGGGGTTCCTTCCAGGGTTTTCTGTGTGTGTATGCATGGGGGGAAGGAGTTAAGACAGAAAAAAGGCAGTTACTTTTACAAAACTGGAATCATATTGTATATAATGTTAAATACTGCCACCTTTATGTTGTAAATAATTTTGTATAACGATGGCTAATATTTAGAGTATTTACTATGTACTAGTCTCTCTTATAAGCGCTTTATACATATTAACTAATTTAACCCTTTCATGAGCCCCTAATATAAGTATTATCATTATCTACATTTGTCACATGAGGAAACTGAGTCACAAAAATACTTTAAAAGTTGTCCATGTTCACAAAGCTAGTACATGATAGAAATGGAATTCAAACCCAGATCTTGTTCCAGAGTCTGTGTTTTTAACAATTATGCTATTGACTCCCATTGTTTTGGTGCATAATTTGTAGTATCTATATGATACTTAATCATAAGCGGTACAGATTTTATGAAGTTTCCCTGGCCATTAATGTGATTTGGAAATATAATATTTAATGGCCACATAATATTAATTTGTATGACTCTTTGTATCAACCCAGAAGGCCGTTTCCTGTCTTTAAGGTGGTAGACAGTCCTGCAGTGGGGTCCCTATCTGGGCCTGGGGTGTAAAGCATCTTTGGATCTAGGGTCTCACCACCATCACCGTAACAAAGGGCCCTGTTTTAGGAGTCTTTGCCGAAGAGAAGGAAGACATACCACAGTTCACATGGGCAGGAGAGAATTTGGGTAAATTGATTTCCAGAAAGTCAAGAGAAATTTGGTTATTCTGAACCACTTTTGAGAGCAGGCAAAGGCATGAACCTTCTGTGGCCTGCATTCCGACTTCCCCAGCATCCTCTTACCCTAGGAGGGGAAAGGCAGATGGAATAAATGACCGGGAAAACCAGGATAAAGGCAAAGAAAGTATCAGAGTTTCTCTTGCGGAAAGATACAGGCCACTTCGTGACAAAGGGATCCCATCTATGGAGGAGAATCCATAGGGAGATGTCCAGGCTGCCGTGGAAAGAGCACTTGTTGGTCTGCATGAATATGATGAGCTGAAGCAGAAGAACACTCTTAAGTCTGTTCAGCTACATGAAGCGAGGGACAGCAGGCTTGCTAGAAAGGAGTCCTACCTGCTTCTGGGCAGCGTTTGGCTGTTATTTAATGCAGACTCCAGCCCAGGAGGTGAGGCCTACCATATTTTCACAGATTATTGAGAAAAATCTCCAAAGTGCTCATAGTAAAGCTCAGGTCCAGATCACACGTAAGTCTCGGACTGAAGAACGGGAAACTGGATCTTTTTAAAGGATGGCCAAAGGATATCATGAACCCCAGTCCTGGAAATCTGCTGCAGGGGCAGCTTCGGCGCAAGCCAAGTGCCACTGATATTTGTGGAAACAGAATTTCCCATGACCCTAGTGGCAGTCCTATCAGGGCTGATGTGGGAGGCGCTACGTATGTTCAGCCATCGTGACTGCCGCAAAGCTCAGCTTGCCAGTAACGTGGTAGGTTTGGCTCTCTTTGTGAAAATAAACCCAGGCAAAAGCCCAGCAAGCCAGGAGATGGATAGGAGCCCATACAAGTTGATGACATCGATGCTGAGAGAGGTGATGCTCTCTGTCATGCGCACATTTGCAATCCAGAGTTCGTGGAAACGCCACAACCTTAACAGGTGCCATGGCCATAGCTTTGAGGACAGGTATTGCTGGAATTCCTGCCCATTCATACTGATGGCCTACTAAGCTACCTGAGGCCAGTGTTGAAGCGGGGGCCCTTGTCTGGAGGGTGTCTCCATTTAAACATTACACGGGACAGATTACGGGTTGTCAACTCACTGACGTTAATGACGTTGGACAGTACGGAGCTTCCGAGCCACGTACAGCCGCAGCACAGCTGAGCAGATGCGTGACTCATCCTAAACGGGCCGTTTGGACGTAGCATGTATTATGACCCGTGAAGATGAGATTACACATCTTAGGGAAAACGGGACCAGAGGGCCGATTAGGTTCAGTCAAGAAAAGAATAATGTGTAACTTAAACACTATGAAATGCTTATATTCTGCCTTAGATTGGACAGTTGAACTTGAAAATATTTTTGAATAAATGGATAAAAATATTTTAAAAGAAACAAATGGTAGTATTTTTAAAATGTAGAACAAAATGAAATGTGTGTACCTTTATTCCTTTTTTTTTTTTCAATTTTGGCAAAGATTCCGTGATTTTAAAGATAAAGCTAATGTCCTGCTTGGCGAGGATTTTTTAAAGATATGCTATAAATGGTACTCACTTGTTTACGAATTACTTAATCACTTTTCAGTGTGTGCAATTAAACTGAGAGGCAAAAATACAGTATTTTGAATTTGTGATACTAAGAACCATGAACAACCTAAAAGTTACTATGCAGTTCTTATAAGCAAAAAAAAAATCAACATTTTATACAAATAAATTGTGCTGTCATAAAGATTCTTGTCCATGAGCTTGGCCAAATCTCAGATTTTCTAGGTTGAAGGCATTTTCTAGGTGACTATGAGTGAGGCTTTTGATGCCTTTTGCCATATTACTCTCCAGAATGTTTTTATCAATTTACTTTCCCACCAAAGTATTTTGTTCTAAAGGGCCATACTTGTATTTTTAGCAGTTTCTTTAGTTGTGGTTGTTGTTGTTGTTGTTTGTTTTTTCACTGCTGTGTTCCTCATCAAGTAGTAACTGACCGTATGGTAGAGACTCAGTGAATATTTTTGAATAAATGAGAGAAATGTACTTAATGACTGCTGTTTCTGGACCTGCAAGTATTTTTCTTTTTTCCTTGATTTCTCATGTGTTGGAGAAATCATCTTTTGCATCTTCGTATATTTCTACCTAAGAAAAATTAGCCTCTTTTTCTTTTTACTGCATTTACCTACTCTGAAGTACCAGGGATGCGGTGAAGGCACGCCTGTCCTACAAAGTGTTACAAAGCTTTTTTTTCTTTTTTTTTTTGGACTCTGGGCTGTTGCAATACAAACATTTTTTTTCCCTGCTTTTAATCTGTTAATATGGTGAATTACCTGAAATAATTTTGAGATGTTAAACTAACTTACATTCTTAAGTTAAACTCAGCTCAGTCATGATATTGCATTCTCTCGTATGTTGTTTATGACCTGCATTTATGTTCAAAAGGGACGGAAGTTTTAATTTTCCTTCCTTATACTGTCTTTGTGGGTTTCTCATGTGAAAGTTTTGATTGCCCCATGAGATGACCTAAAGAGAGTTCCTTGGTGTTTTGTTGTTTGTTTGTTTCTGGAAGTCTTTATATGAACATTGAAATTCCTCGTTTGGTAAAACTTATTTGTAAAAGCATCTGAGCCTGGTATTTTCTAAGTTGCAAGAATTTTTAACTCCTCATTCAACAGAGGTAAATATTTCAGGTGATTCAGGTTTTCTGTTTCTTCTTAAATCAGTTTCAGTAATGTAGATTTTTCTACGGATTTTTTCATTTACATTTTCAGAGCTTTAATAAAAGTTGTTCAGAATGTACCTTTTATGTTTGCCACAACTGTTATGTAGTCTTAATCACTAATCTTTCTTCAGTGATGTTCAGCCTCATACTTAACCTTATCTGTTGAGTTTCTGAGATCAATATTTTTATTTTTTTTCATTCCTGGAAATACTGTTTGGTTCTTTTTTTTTTTAATCCACCTGTACACTTTGAAAGTCTCATAGGCATCCTTTTGATAATTCTTTCATTTCTATATGCATGCTTATATATTCTGCCATAATTAAAATACCTGCAGTTCTGTAGATCTGGTTCCATAAGTCATCATCTCTGTTGACCTCACATATTGGGTTACCTTGTGATAGTGAGCAGTGTTCTCCTTGGAAATTTATCTGTGGGAGTCCTTTGAAGCCAGGTTGAAAGTGTGTTCCAGCAGAGAGGATTATTTGTGAGGACCCATAAATGGGGTGAATTCTAACCCCAAACATTCCAAGAGTAGGCTTATGATTGGGAGTTCTCATGGGTGTCTTTCCCCTCGCCTTCCATGCCAGACTCTAAGCCAAGGCCGAGGGAGGCAATTACAGACTCACCCACTGTCAGCCTCCAGAGGGCAGGCTGTTTTCCCAGTTCATTCACTTCTGGGGAGCTGCAGGGATCTCAGGAGTTCCCGATCCAGCCTCCCGATTTGCAGGGCCCCAGGCTCGTCCTCTGGCCCCCAGCATTCCCCAGTTTAAACTTCACGCTTTGGTGTAGACCTTCGAGGATGGGCAGAAGCCTCGGGGAAAACCCATCCTCCGCCCTGGCTTACCAAGGGGTTTCCGTATTCTTTTCTACCTCTGAGGAGTCTGTTATCCTCCTGATAATTCAGCTATGCGTTTATAAGTTTTTAACAGACACTTATTTAGCATCTTAGTCTTTTGTACTGAGAGGGCTTCTAACATCAAGTCTACTAGATTGGATGAAATGGGAGTTAGATCTTTTTTGTTTTTCTGAAAGAGAAATAAATCTCTTCAAGTCTTAAACCTTATGTGTTAACTTCCTCAGAAGTTACACTCATGGGTTTTATATAAAGGATTCTATGCTGAGTGCTTTACAGGAATGTTCTTATTTAATCCACCATCACCATTCTGTGAAATAAATGCAGTCATTCACATAGTAAAGATGAGGACACTGAAGCTGAGAAGGGCTTAGGGGACTTGCCCAAGATCACACAGCTAATAGATAATTCATAATGTTGACTTTGGATCATCAGGAAAAGGTTAGATTATGCTTGATGAAATATTTTTAGGCTTGGTGCGTTGCTATTTTAAAATACAGCAAAATATGTAATATATCTTAAATTTCCATTTTGATTATGTTTTTGCAGAGCAACGTGGTTTTACCATATTAAAAAGATAAGCACATCAAAAGAATACTGAAGGCAATTTACTGTGCCTTCTTTATTGCTTTGCTTCCTCCAAGAAAAATTACTTTTAGTGTACCTCCCAAGGATTTTTCTGGATATCAAATCTCTAAACACATTTGTCAGCCTGGATGAGAGGGAATCTGTGGCCAAGGACTTCAGAGATTAATTGCTAGATGTGGGCCCCATTTGTTTCATAATTCATTTCAAACACCCCTCTTCCAAACCTCGGCCGACTCTGTGGTGTTGGTTTTATTAATATATACTTCTCTCTATGAAGTTGGCTTTCTAAATTTAAAAAAAATTTTAAATATATTTTTTACAGTTGAACTTTAATGTTACGGATGGGACTGGGAAAATGTGACTTTACTAACTTCACACGGTGATGTTTGAAATGCCATTCTCTCAGGTGGTAGGGTTTTTGGTGAGTCTTTTTATGTGTGAGATTATCTCTTGTCTGTCCGTTTAGGGCTAGATACTGAAGCTGCAGTGTCTGTGTTTTTCCCATGCAAGTTTTCTTTCCCCTAAAGTAATCAGTCAGTTCGTTCTCTTAAAGTAACCAGTACTCCATCGGTCCAGGGAAACCAGGAAAAGGTTTTGGGGAAGACACTCTCCCCAAATCCAAAAGCAGACGGTTTTCCTGGTGACCTGACGTTCTCCACGCGGGGCTCATACCTGAGACCTGTGCTGCTGCCTCCAGGATCCCCGCTGACATCCCTGTAGTAACCTGCCTGCCTGGCTCCTGATGGTCAGTCCAGGAACTATAAAAAGGCCAACGAATCCACACAACTTACTAACCCATCCCTCCCCTGGCTGGCATCTCAAGAAGCCTACTTTCTCCTTGTGGGCGACCCGCTTTCCTAGCCTGAAAGATCTAGTCTCAAGGAGAGGTGAGAGAAGCCAGGGTTCAAGCTCACAGGGGTCTTTTGTCCTTTCTATGCGGGAGGGAAGGGGAGGGGAGGGAAAACCATCTTATAATACCTTTGTGAAGGAATCCGTAGCAGCAGACGGGAGAGGACACTGCTTTATATCTCATTAAGTCCCTCTTACACCAAACCTCACGTTTCCATGGCACTTGAGCGATCTAAGCTAAACTGAGAACCCATTCTGGAAAATGCTTTTGTCTTTTTTTCATCTTTTTCATCAGCTAAACTCAGGTGTGTTTCCGATACCATCATCTTCTCATTTGTAAAATGACTTTTAAAAACCTGTACCTTTACAGTGTCATGCATATAAATAACGCAAAATGCTCAGATTTGTGAATGATTTGTGTGACATTAAGATGCAGGAAATAAAGGGTTTTCGCTAGCCCTTTACTTTGATTTTCCTGGTGGAAGAGTAGATGAGCATGTTCCTTCAGAAATTAAAAAACAATGTGAAGAGAAACATAAAACTATTGCCAAAGCTAAGAAGTTAACTTTGTTTTCTTTTTGCATTTCTTGCAGTTCTGCCTGCACTAATCTTGCCTGCCTTGCTTTCTCCTTCCTTTCTTTTCTTCATAGCTGAGGTTTTGTAATCTCTCAGGAGAAAGTGCAAATCAATTTTTATAAGAATTTATTCATTTCAATGCTGGAAATGAGAATTAGAAAAAAGTTCCCATTTCAAACTGTCACTTTGTTTCACATTGTTCAGAACAGGAGGATAAAGCAGGATTTGTAAGGCAGGAACTTATCCTTCCCCTAGTTCCCCAAGTGCCCCAGGTGCCCCTTCCCTGTAAGCAACAGTGCTAGTTTTCAGAGTCAATAGGTAGAAAATGACTTTTGATAACTTCAGGGTCTGATTTCTTACGGCACGCTGCAAGTTCAGGAGGCTGGGCAGGTGAAATGACAGGCTCCTTCTACAGCATAATAATCGAAACCCCAATTACGTTTACTTGGTGGGAGAAGTACAGCTGGACATGCACAGGTGTTAAAGGGACTCCCACCAGCTGGTCACCACATCCGGAAGTGAATGTACCTTGAGCCGACTTCCTTCAAGGAGCAGACGCTACATGGCTGACTGTCCTTTCCTCATCGTGGATGTAAATTCCACTATATCCGGTTTTTCCTGTTTAAATAAAAGGTGTACTTGAAATGTGTGTGGGCATTACAATAGTTTTCTTATACTACCACACTTAATCTGTATCAGCTTTGTATCTTCTTTCACTCACCAAGCCTGATTTTTATGCATCCCCAAATTTCAGTTTAACTCAATGTTCTGTTCATCAGAGCTAAATAAAATACCTAAATGATTTGCCTATCATTAGTATATTCTAAACGTGGCAGCCTTCAGTATGAACCTATGGAAATTAAACATAATGTGCGTACTGTGGTCTTCTATGTTGTTATCTTACAGATGCTGTAATAATGGTACTTAGGATATGTTAACGTGAGAAATAGAAAATTATTACGTCCTTAGCTATCAGTAACACTGCTGCAGAAACGTCTGAATACTTTATGAGCTTTGCTATATTTCATAATTGAGTAAGACCGTAATAGGGAAGCTAACACAGATGTGCAGGATCTCAGAACTGACAGGATTTGGGAGCCAAGGATGAAGCATGCTCTTAAAAGATCAGGCAGGTGTGATGTGGTGCGAAAGTTCAGCCCCTCCCCACGCTGGCTCGGGAGCCTCAGCAAACCGTGTCTCCGAGCCTCTCTGCATTCATCTGTACGTTAATGGTATTGCTTACCCGTGGGTTTTGTTACGGTGAAGTCGGTGACTGTGTGAGAAGTGCTCGGAATATAATAAATGCCCAGTAACTGCTGCTCCTTTTATCCCGTGACTGTGCCTCCTGTTTCTTTTATTATTATTTTTTTTTATTTTAATTGTTGTTCTTGTCCAGTTTTCTGCCTTTTACTCCCATCCCAGCCCAGCGCCCCAGCCCTCCCCACCTCCCTCCCATTTCCACCCCCCTAGTTTTTGTCCATGTGTCCTTTATACTTGTTCCTGTAAACCCTTCCCCTTTCCCCTGAAATTCCCTCCCCTCTCCCCTCTGGTGACTAAGCCTGTTCTCAATTTCAGTGTCTATACCTTTTACTTCGAATTCTAAACATCAGCTCCAATGAATCGTAGAGACCTGGCCTCCGATTCCCACCCCAGTGCGCTGTTATCTGTACCACTCTGGCTCAACAAGCCCTTACATACTTTTTGTCAGCTGCTCTGGGGAGCGCCAAAGAAGACAATAAAATGAACACCTCATCTACATTGCTCCTTGCTCTGGCTGCTGTCAGCATTACTCACAACTGCTTAAATCTTAAGTCCAAGGTTTCCCATAAGGTAAGTTCCTTGAAAGCAGGAACACGTCTTACGCTGTCACAGTGTGATTCACAACACCCAGAGCACTCCTGGGTGTAGGCCCGGCTATTCGGTGCTCAGCAGCTGTAATTCTGGGGCCGTGTTGACGAGCAGAAGCGGTCGCACTTATTACAGAGGAGACAGGAGAGGTAGGGCTGAGCCAGCCGACCTCTCACCGCCCCGCCCACCCCAGGGCTCTGCCCTCCTTCAGAGGCACTGAAAGTGAGGGAGCAAAAAAAAGCAAAGGAGGAGAAGCATCAAACCCCAAATATAAAAATGCCTTGTGGGTGCCCATTTTTCAGTATGGTGCTTATTTTTGCAGTCATGTAAGTATGCCACTCACACAGGCCAAAACTGTGATCCTGATTGTATAACTGAATCCGTAAGAACGATTGCTTGCCAAAATTTCCTTGGTAGCTACTGCTAATGTTATAACTGTTCTTTGTGATCTCCTGTAATTTACTTTTGCCATATTATAGCTTCAGGTTAATGCAACACAAACAACATTATTTAGGCTCGTATCTTAGGGGCATGAAGTTCTAATTTTGGGTGAAAATGACCAAATATATTGCTTTCTAAGCTTTATTGCTTTTTTCTAGTTCTCATCTTTTCCCACCTCAAGTTATTGAACGTTCTATAAAAGGTGAAACTTTTTTATTCTAAATCTATGCCCTCAACTCTTTGTTGTCTGAGCAAAATGGAGGGGAGAACATTTCCCAGATTATAAAATTAAAAAAGAAAAAAAAACAGAAAAAGAAGAAGAACGAAAAATGTAGACAGTCCACTTGGGGCTTCCACCACCTAGAGCAGCACCTAGGCCTTGGAGATGAGAGTCATCCTGTGAGAAACCAGGGAAACGGAAGTAATTTGCATTATTCTTTCACAGTGGGAAAGGATGAGTTCAGGTCCTTTGCTCTAGCTACTTTCAGTTCCTGGTCCTCATTTTCTTACCACCAAAAGGCATTCATGAAGATGTTGGCAAGGCGGGAGGTGTCATCTTGATTGTTAAACATGAAAGTAATAGAACAACAACAGAAACGAGAAAGGACTCTTGGCAGAGTCCTATAATTTTTGTTTTTTTAATGGGCCGGTGGTCACATCTTTGTTGAGATATTATAGGATGTGTCCTAACAGTCGTTGTCCTTAGCAGAAGCCTTTCTCTCCTTCCACAAACTGAGCAGAAGGCACATTTAGAAAGCAGGGAGAGAGTACAGTCATCATGCTTGAGGCCGAAGTAGGACCCGGGAGTTCTCGGCCAAGCAGCTGCTCCCTGCTCCGCATCTCCACGCCGGCGCCGCATCCCCACGCCGGCGCCGCAGCAGCTTGGAAAATGCCCATCTTGCCACTCCTGTCTCTGCCCAACTCACTTGCCTTTGTTTTGCTCCCTGACACCTTTGAGGGTCTGCTAAAGCTTCGGACCCTATTTCTAGAAAAATGTATATCTACTTAAAACTTGGCATGCGATTTCAGGTCATGTGTGGATGGCTCCACCCCCACCACCAAGTGCGTAAAGTAAATCTCTCAGATCCAAACCCCTCTTAAAAGTCAGACTGCATCTTTTGCATACGAAACAAAAAACAACAGCAAACAAAAACCAAGATACAATCACATCAGTGACCTAAATGTACTATGTCCTAGTCATTTAAAATTCATTTTGGAATAAAGCTGGAAGAAATCAAGATTCTGGTTCTAGGTCTGCAGTAATTAGCTGGGCTGCCTTCAGCAAATCAAGACTTCTTTGGGTCTTAGTTCCTGTATCTCTAAAACGATGGGATTTGAATAAATTATTTTTGAGATCCCTTCTAGCGCTAGCATGCTGTGAACCAAGTTAAGGTGAACACAGGAAGCTACCAGTCCACCTGAGCATCATTTTTGTTGTTAAGTTTGGATCATTAACTTGTTGGGTTTGTTTTTTCCTTTTTGGTCCAGATATCCCTCCCTCCTTATTGTCTCCTTTCTCGTATTTCCATCATCTCTGCCCCCAAGCAGAAAGACAAGCAACTTATCTTCATCCCTTTCTTTGACTCATTTAAAGTGGTTAACCACATCCCGGAGTTAGGCTACGTCCAAATAAGCCTGGGCTTGATAGAGGACAAGATGACGGTGACAGGTCAGTAAATGGGGTGCTCGTGTAGGGGGCCACTTATGGATGTAATGTGTAAGTGGGGTACTTAGTAGAAGGATGTGGGAGCACAGCTCCGGAGGAGCAGGGCTAGTCAAAGGGATGCGCTAATTTGCAGCCTAGCTCTCCTCAGCCTCCTTGAAATGAACCCTTCTTAGAAGAAAAGAAGTCCTTGATTTGGGTCTACCATTTCTCCCAGGCTGTAAACCCCAGTCACGATAACAATGCTGCTAACGTTGTTGAGCATTTACTGAGCATCAGCCTTACTGCAGACATAGTTAGAGAAACATGGCAGATTTTATTTCGTTTAATCATTATAATCACCCTTTGGGACTGGTGCAGCTATGTCTGTTTTTCACAAGAGGAAACTGAGACTCAGAGATGATAAGTCAGAGCCACAGACGGCAAACCACGAGGCGAGAATCCCAGTTCAGGTTCTTAAATTTCAGAGGGTTTTTTTTGCTCCTCTGCGGTGCATGCCCAGTGGCTTGCCAGGTATAATACTGCTAGTGAAATAGTCAAGGATTTTAGGGTGCTATAAATCTGCACCGGTCATCCTGAATCTGCCTACAGGTAGGTTTACTGGGACTGCTCCTCCTCACAATTTAGGAGATAGTTTTGCAAGTGAGTGCCATGCCTAGAATAGAGGATAAGCAGTGACCTAATTCTTAGCAGGAAAAGACTCATTTTTGCATGCCTTTTTACTTAGATTGTCCTTTAATTTATCACTCTACCTGGCACGTTGGAGGAACCCAGTGAGTGTCAGATGGGTGACCACATGGATGCACGCATGAACGAAAAGCACGTCGTTCTCCAATGTTTAAATGAACTGATTTTGCAACAGTGTATCCAGAAAGCAAGAGACAGCCTTCTACATCAGTATGACTTTTGTCTACGTTGCAGGAACAAAAGGTGGTATAACTGTGCACACATCTCTTTAAAGCTCTTGCTAGGACTTTTATATTCCATTTCCTAAAGCCCTTTGTGCTGTTACAAGTAAAGTATTATACCACTTTCTTTGGAAAAAGGACTAATTTTACATTGCAGTGATTGCACCTGCTCTGTGACAAAGCCTTGATGTGTTGTGGGGTTTTTTTTAAACCATTTTCCAATTTAATAGCTCAAGGAAGAAGACTGTCCTTAGGGGAACTGTGACACAACTTTACAATTTAGTCATTGTAGCATTGTCCTTCAGAGCTAAAATAGGAAGAAAAAAGGATGAACGTGGAAGGAAAAAAGCATAGAGTAACTGACTTAAGCTCAAAGGTCATTAATGACAGTAAGAGGAGTAAAAATGATAAAAAAAACAACACATACACTCATTCTGTGAAAAGTGAATAAAATTGCTTATAGCAAGAAGAAAGTAAGAAGAAGAAAAAAGGACAGAGGAAAACTTTTTAGTACATTTGGGGAGAAGGGAGCACCAAATCAGTAACTTCGAGTGGGAGACAAAGAACAGGATCTAGCTCTTCTTACCAGATCTTCTGAGCAAATGCCTTTAAACATGTAGGTCAATAAGAGCATGCAGTGAGGCGAGAAGCCTGGTTTCCTGGAGACGTTTTATCTGTGCCTCAGGAAGAAGTCCAGAGTCAGTCAGCGAGCCCCGGTACCCGGTTGTGAGGACACAGCAGCAGGAATTGGAGAGAGCTGCTGGCGCAGGAGCGTGTTGGGGCTCTCCGACTGAGGACGGGACGGAGCTTTAGGGCAGGTCGATTTCAGCCTCTCTGATGACGTTTCCTGAGATTACAGAACTGTCCGTGTGCACGCCATGGTCCCCCTTCCTGCGACCGCGTACCCGCCTCCCTTTCCTACCCGCTCCGTCCTCACGCATTCATTGTTTAGAAGGCGGCAGCACTTGTGAGCAGCACATCACTCTGATTGTCTTTGCAAAGTCTGGCTGTCGAGTTTAAGTGGAAGTCTCTGTGGAAATAAAATGCCTTCCCACATGCGGGCCATACGCTGAATTTAAAAGGCTGCTGTGGGAAATGCTGTAACCTTTAGCTTCTACGTCTGTTCCGTGCCTCACTCAGACTCCTGGTAAGTGCGCTGATTTACGATGTCGGGTTTCATTTTCATGTCACTGGAAATGAAACAACGAAAACCAGGGGCTGCTTCCAGTGCTTGAGCTGTTGTTACTCACTTGGATGCTGTGTTCTGGTAAATGGGGCTTTCTGCTGTGCCCCGAATACTGCATTCCGGTGCCTCCCCCCGGTCCGATTGCCGTGTAGGAAGATGGTTAGCAGGCAGGATGAACCGATGGTCAGGTGTAGCATGCAAGTGAAAGGTGAGAAGATTGTGTCACAAAACCCATTCATGGCCACTCTGGTTGTTGTTTTTTTTCCCCCAAAAAAATGTTCTTGCTGTGACGTAGTTCTGCAGATAAGAAAAATGATTTTGCCATCTTTCTGTGCCATGACGGCTACAGTGAACTGTCCCTGAAGTGCTTTGGTGTAGGCGGCCCTGGGAGGGTAAGCATCCATTATTATCGGACTGCTGATGCTTCACCTCTGGGGTGTCTGTGTTTGTCTTCTAAGAATGCATCATCAGTCCCCAATTATAGGTGATCTTGCGGGATTAAATCTTTTGAGCTAAACAGACTAGGTTGGCACAAATGCATGGAAAGCAAACACTTGAAGAATCGGCGAGCCGTAGTCATTGTTAGGATCCAAACTATGCCTCAGTGTTTGGGATAATATTTGAAACAGTCTTCAACAGTCTTCCCATTGCCGATGTCACCACCTGCCTGACTCCCACATTTTAAATCGCTTGGTGATTGTGTTCGTCTTTAAGTTTGTGTTTCCAACATGAAAAATATTAGCACCAGATTATAATTCTTGAAATCCTCCAATATTACCCCCAACAAATAACTTGGTAAGAAAATGCCCCAGAGCCCTCAGGCCCCCAGTCTGCAACAGTCACCCCTGGGTGGAGCGAGGGAGAGCGGGGAGGGCCCCTGTCCCTCGGTCGCACCTTCGGGGCCTGGGAAAGAAGGCTGTGCAAAGCTCGGAGCAAAGTTTCCGGAGCAAAGTCCCTTTCTGGCCAGGGTGCTTTCACCCACCACATAGAAGGACTAGGGTGCTAGGGCTGAAAATATGAACGTTTCCACTCTCGTTTTAGTTCATTCCTGTAAAACATTATTTTTTTAACTTTTCAGTGGTGGTTTACATTTAATATCACTGTGTTAGTTTCAAACGTATTGCACAGTGGTTTGAAAATCATGTATTTCACAGGGTCTCCCTGATGTTTCAAGTACCATCCTGACCCTATACATACTTATCGTATTATTGAGTATGTTCCCTATGCTGTAATTTATATTCCTTCTGACTATTTTGTAACTACCTATTTGTACCTCTTAATCCCTATACATTTTTCACGTGACCCCACCCTGTCCCACTCCCCTCTGAAAACTGTCAGTCTGTTCTTTGTGAGTCTGTTTCTGTTTTGTTCGTCTCTTTATTTTGTCCTTTGGATTCCACACATAAATGAAATCAAACGGTGTTTGTCTTTCTCTGAATGATTTATTTCACTTTACTAGTACCCATGCTGCCTCGGCCCATCCGCACTGTCTCAGAAGGTAAGAGTTCATTCTTTCCTATGGCTGTGACGGTCCTTTGTGTACATGTACCACTGCTTTCTTACCCACTCGTCTACTGATGGGCCCTTGGGCTGCTGCCACAGCTTGGCCATTGTGAACGGTGCTCCAGCGAACCTAGGGGTGCGTATATTCCTTCAAATTAACGTTTCAGGTTTCTTCACGTACATACCCAGAATCACTAGAATCCCTGGGCCATAGGGGCCGTTTCTAATTTTTTGAGGAAGCTCCATGCGGATTTCCATACTGCTTGCACCGATCTGCGTGCCAACCAACAGTGGACTAGGGATCCCCTTTTACCACACACCTGCTAACACTCGTTCGTGGGTTTACTGGTGATAGCCGTTCCGACAGGTGCAAGGTGGTATTGAGCAGCTTCTCATATATCCATTGACCATCTGCGTATACTCCTTGGAGAAGTAACTATTCAGGTCTTCTGCCCATTTTTTTAATTGAATTTTTTGTTTCTGTGGTCTTCAGTAGTCTAAGATCTTTATAAATTTTGGATATTAACCCCTTATCAGATGTATTATTGGTGAATATTTTCTCTCTTTTAGTAGGTTGTCTTTTCATTTTGATGGTGGTTTTCTTTGCTGTGCAAAATCTTTTCATAAAACATTATTTTTTGACACTCCAAAGGAAAGTGCCAAACCTGGATTCTAGTTACCATATTTTGCTGTGTAATGTGCACTTCTTTGCACAAATTTTTGAGGGGAAAGTAAGGGCGCGCATTCTACATGGGTATAGTAATCCCATGTATAGTGCTTACCAAAATGTGGATGTGCATTATACACAGCAAAATACGGTGCCTACTGCATTAATTGAATCATTTATCCATTCCAACCAACAAATATTTATTGAAAATGTCTTTTGTATAAAACCTCATAGATGGATAGAGATTTAGATAAGGCATTACCATAACATGTAAATTTGGTTTGGGGGGGTGAGGATGGAATGGTTTTTATTGGGAAAACTGAAGCACCAGAAGTCAGCAAGAGGTGCCATGTGGCCACCCTCTCAGTGTCTCTGTACACGAGCAAGGGCTGCTGGACATACCAGGGAGCTGTGTCACGTGCACAGGTTCAGGAATTAAAATTTGCCGAAGTTTTGTGTTTGTTCTTGAATCCCACTCTAAGAAGTAGCTTTCTGGAATCAGCAGTCCAAGTGTGTAATAGATGATGAATATAAAGCTTGAGTATTTGCATATGTCGAAGATGGCGACCAAGGTGGTGGAAGGGTGCCTTTCTTGTCTGCCCGCTGCCACCCCTAAAACCCTGTGTCATTTTAAACAGGACAGTTGGAAGGCAGGGGAAGGACTGCGTCCAGGTTTTCCCCCACTGTGCGGCAGATGTGCTCCCAGGAGCAACTGCACAGTGTGAGGCTGTCAGGTTTCCAAAAGAATTTAGCTAATGGGCTTCATTGCTCATAGACCGCAAATCCTGCAGCATTAATGTGAAGGTTAGAGACAAGCATAGAACTTCTAGGTTTGTGAGAGTGAGTGAGTAAGGGATGAAGCTTCTGTGGGCAGGTTTTCTACTTGCGAGTTCTAGTTTGCCCCAGCCAAAGTTGAAGCAGCTACTCCTGCATAAAGGGAAAGAACACGGACATGAGTGCTCATGTTAAAAATCAGTGCGTTTGAATTTAAGGGAAAAGTTCTTGGCTAGGGAGAAGGCCAGAATGTTGAAGGAGCTCTGCAGAGTCTCCTCCAGAGGCGTTTCCGAATAAATCTCTCCTGAATGGTGCACAGGTAACGGGAAAAGCTGACTCAGGGCTGCCTGCGGGCTTAGCAGAGAATGTAATCTGGGCACCACTGTACGCGTTAGGGAAGGCCTGAAAATCACTGGCAGGAAGTCTAAATTATGCCATTCAGATTCCCCCCAGGATAAAAACGTCTGTGAAATTCAGCATTAGTAACCGGAGTCACGAGCCATTTGTTTTCTGCAAACATCAGAGTCGATAGTACCTGCACCATAAACTACTTCCTGGCGTTACATTTTTTAATCCATTTTTCTTTCCCCTTAAGAGCAGCATTTTACTTTGTGCCAGAAATTCCCTCTGAGATTCAGGGAGAACCATAGAAATCAGTAGCCAGCTTTTCACTGACCTGTGGGACAAAGGTAAGCCCCTTTGAAGTCCCCGCCCAGCTCCATGCCTGCTCCCTGTGGCTGCCCTGGACTGAGTGCCTGAGTTGAGCACAGGGCGTTGGGCCCCGAAAGTGTGGCATTCCTGGGGTGGGTGTGCAAATAAATGCTGAGGCACACTGGGGAACCTGGGCTGACTCACCTGGAGCCTGCGCGGGCCCTGCTTCGCTCCCATTCGACTTTATCACCCCGGGACTGTCTGTGCGTTGAACTGTTTAAACCTTTCCCTGACGTCAAATTTAATTCCTTCAGGAAGTTTAAGTAGAGCAGTCCAGGTGTGAGTTGTGTAAATGGAAGAAGGGAAGACAGGCCATCCATCGTTCCCCCAATTTTTTTGTCATTCTAGAAGTCAGGTTTTTGTTTTATTTTTCTTCCATCTTAGGTGGAACAAGATGGCTAAAGCGGCTGGAGCTAGGTATTTCCCTTCTCCCACGTGGAAGGCTACAGCTACCTGGAGCTGGGTGTTTACCCTTCCCCAGGTCAGCTAGGCTCTGATAATACCCCAGCAGGTTAGGCTTCGGTTAACTGGCTTCCCCTGAGGGTAGGTCTTGTTAGGAATTACTAGGTGCTCTGGCAGGTTTCAGAATCGTTCCTTCCCCCCTCCCCCTGCTGGAGCACCAGGGGATTTTTCGCCCAGGTTCTCCTCTGAGAACCTGGTGGGGCCCCTGGAGGTAAACTGTGGGGCCCAGCACCACTGAATCCCCTGAGTTTTTAACTCAGTCTTGTCTGCATGAGTCTCCGTAATTCCTCAATTCTAGTTTAGGGTTTCAGCCCTGGTGCTAGTTCTCGTGGGGGTTTCTACGCGTGAATCTGAGCCCCTGTGAAGCAGTGAGTGACGCCCTGTGTTCTCCTGTCTTATCAGTCTTGGTTTGCCCTGTGTCTTCCTCTCTAATGAACCCAAGAAGAGTTGATTTTTCATTCTGTTCAGCTTCTTACTTATAAGGATGGAGTGGCAACTTTCAAGCTCCCTACATGCAGAACCAAAGACCAGAAGTTTCCCTAAAATTTTTTATTTCAGGAAACATTATTCAAGCATGATTTGTACATGAAGTACATTCATTGAGCAGTTGAACTCATACAATTGAAATATGAAATGGTTTTATCGTTTTTCCAATGTTCTTTTTCAACTCTACTTGGGGAGAAGGGAGGGGCTGTTGAATTCTCTTTCTTTCTTTCTTTCTTTCTTTCTTTCTTTCTTTCTTTCTTTCGGTAATAATTAACATTCAGTGAAACCTGCAGGTGTTAATTGTTCATGCTGATGAGTTGTGACAATTGTATGTACACTAGGTTCTTCAGCCCTAGCACTGTTGACATTTTGGACTGTCCATTCCTCCAGAAAGTTCCCTTCAGGCCTTTTTGTTAATCCCAGAAACCACTGTCTCTAATTTCCATCATCATAGATTCACTTTGCCTGTATTTGGACTACGTGTAAATTAAATCATACAGTGTGTGTGTGCTCTTTTGTCTGGTCTCTTTCACTTAATGTGATGTGTTTGTCCATGTTACCGCACTTGTCAGTGGTTCATTGTTTTTCATTGCAGAGTTGGGTTCCATTGTAGGTTCCGTTGTATACCGAAATTTGCTCATACATTCACCCGTTGTGCATGCTCAGGTGGTTTCTGATTTAGGAGTATTTGGAATAAGGCTGCTCTGAATATTCTGATAAAGTCTCTTTGTGAACATGTTTTCATTTCTCTCCGTAACTATATAGGAATTGAATTGCTGAGCTGTAGGGTGGATATATGTTTACTGTTTAATAAACTGCCAAACACTTCTGCAAAGCGCTTGTCTCATTTGCACCCCGGCACACGCAGCTGTGTGTGAGCATCGCAGTGAATCCTTGTCTCTGTCAACAACGTCACCATTTGGAGTTAATCAGCATTCTTATTTCAGCTATTCTGATGGGTATCTTATGATTTTTGTTTGCACTTCACTGATGACAAAGGATATTGAGCATCTTTTTAGGTGGTTTTGGTCCTTTGTCTTCTTTTATAACATGTCTAAGTCCTTTATGGTTGATACATAGAGGTTCCCATTACATCTGTACCTCTCAAGCCCTCAAAAACAAGTTCAAGGTTTACAGGAACCTGCTGCTATTCCTCAGAGACTGAGAAACCTTTTGCCATCTGAATGAATGTGGTGTAAATTATCAAAACCGCTATGAAACCTGCCCTTTTGCTTTGTTTTATTTTCTTTCCTGCTTCCAAACATACTGTGAGGGTATCATGTATTTTCCTTAAACAGGGTCAGAAATACTCCTCCTAACTAGCCAGACAAGCAGACAAAACCACTTTTATCTGGGAGAGCCCTCCAATGGCCACATGCTCCACACAGCCACGGGCACCCTCTCTTCCTGGCACACCTTTGACAAACAAATGAGGAGCAGAGACCTGTCCCACGCAGGCAGTCAGTCACCTTTGCAGGTCCAGGCCGGGGAAGTTTCATAATGAGGCTGCTTCTGAAAGCGTGTTTCCTTTAACGCATTCAGAGATATCTGTGCCTAGTTAAAACAAATTAAGTTCTGTATTAAGAAAGATTATTTTCTCCATCTAAGTTCAGATAACAGAAACTGAAAATCTATAGTGTTTGTAAAAATAAGGCTGTATGAGGCTTAGTGTGAAATATCACCTGCTACCTGAAAACAGCTCCATGCCCACAGGCCACTAACAGGACAGGGTAGGGGTCTCCTCGGGAGTGTAAATGGGTGGTGATCCTGCAGGCTCAAATCAGCTCATCCTTGGTTCCTGACAAAATCCACTCCTTAGAAGTTCAGCTCCAAATCCGGGATTACTGTCTAAACCATGGGTTTTTAAGGCTTGAGACTCTTGGGCTGAATTTACAGTGATTAGGTCCTTCGTAAATATACCCAACTTGTATTGTAACAGTAACTAGAAAGAGGAATCTGACTGACTGTTCATCAGGACACTCTGTAAAACAGTGGGAATGGGCAGACGGATAAAAGATCGGACTGGAACCTCTCCATCATTAGGGTATGACCATGGGGACAGGACTTTGGTCACTACTGGAGCATCAAATCCTTGGATATGGCCAAAGCTCAACTATATTCCGGTGGGCATAGCAGCCTCCGTTAAGAGCAGCTAAGCGCCGTGAAGTGCTGGCCTCCAGTCCACTCTGCAGCCAGGCTGTTGCCCTTTGTCTGCAGAAAGGCCGGCTCTGGGAGCTGGCACCACGATGGACAGAACCTGCACACCGCAGTGCAAGTCAGAGCTGGCGCCTCGTGGAGCTGCCAGAGGCAGCCCGGCTTAGGGCAAGGGACACGTGCATTTTCCAGAGACAACGTGGTCCGGTAAGCCAGCCCGCCTGCCTTGGTTTCTTCATCTGTACCGTGGGGCGCCCCCCTTGCTCCAGTGGGTCAAGGATTGTATCAGATACACCAGCGTGTGCAGCTGGTCCCAGACAGGCGCTCCCATCCCCACCCTCCTGTCTGGGAAAGCTCACTTAGCCAAGAGCCTTCCTCTACCTGCCCAAATGGGGTGTGGAATTCGTGACTGCTGAGCTGCAAACTCAACATCGAATTCTAGGGGTCCTGTACAGCAAAATGTGAAATAATTTCTTCAGGACTAGAGAAGTTCTGAGAGGAGACATGGGAACACAAGCTGAGATCTGATAACAGTGAGAACGACATCTTTTCCAAGTTACAGAGCCATGCGAAGAAGTACACTGTGTTC